>BMAU01019460.1:0-127500 GCA_019973935.1 Trichonephila clavipes
TTATATTTTTGTATGCATTGTGAGTGCACTTGGTTTTACTCTCCTTACGAATTAAGCTACTATATCAAGAATAATGTATGGTTTTTTAAAAATAATCGCAGAACGGAGTACTTCAGCCAGTGTACTTCTAAGTGTATTCAGTGCTGCACAATGTATTTTATAACTAATTTATTAATACTAATTTGAAGAACAAGTTTAAATTATTATCATTAGTGACTTCCCATGGGCTTGTCTTGCAGAGCAAAGGTTTTCAAATGAAGGCTTAATGTTAGAAATGGACACTCTGAGGTTTTTCTTTTTCTATATTTAGCGGCTGAGATCTCTATTCTGTCTGCAAAGCAGCCACCGTAGAAAATCCGGTTCACGAAAGGTACGATGATGAGAAAACGGTAATAGTAGTATGAAATGCTGTTGTTCTTCAGTGCCAGAGAAAATTCATCATCTACTTCTGCCCAAGAATTGGAAGTAAGTTTTTTACACACAATTGTGTCTTTTAATTTTTTTCACTAGATGTGAAATCTATGAAAATTTCTTCTTCCAGTAAGTTGAGAGCTCTTCAGGGTATTTTGAAATGGATCTCTAACCCATTCGTAACTTGCTATCAAGTTGTCCTCCAGCAAAAAAATTTTTTTTTTTTAATTTTTGCCAACATAGCTAAATGATATTCAATAGTTTTATAAACAACTTCCACATGTTTGTTTTCTGTTTTGTAAGTTTTTATACATTTATCTCCGCATTTTCAAACTTTTCTAGTTTTTTTTTTTTGCTTTAAATTTCGGCTCCATAAATCTAATTTTCTACAAAAAGCATTAATTTTATCACTCGTGTCAAACATATGTACATTTGATTTTTGAAGTTGAAGATTCAATATATTTAATTTCTCAAATATATCTACTAAGTAGCTCAACTTCATCAGAAATAAACCATCTCGAAATTTCTCAGCTTCCGTTAGGTTTTCCTCTTCTAGAAAAATGGTAATTTCATTTCTTAATTCATAAACACGTTGTAAAATTTCCCGCGTGATAACCATCTTGCTTCGCAATAAAAATAGCAACGATGAATGCACTGCGCCCATGTCTTTGCAAAGTTCAGAAAAGATTCTTGATTTTAGGGGGATCTCATTTTATATAATTTACTACAGTCACAAACTGTCATTAGCACAATATTCAGGCCAGGATTCATTTCTTTGGAAGCCAGAGCTTCTCTGTGGATCATGCAATGTGTCCAGATGCACAGTGGAGATTTTTGTTTCACAAGTGCTTGTATTAAAATTCCTGACATTGTACGAGCACCATCGGTGCATATTCCGACACAATTTTTCCACTCTATATTTGCCTCGTTTATAAAATTATTTAAAATATCAAATAATGCTATTGCTGTTGCTTTAAGTTTTTATTGGTGTGCAAAAAGTAGTTCTTCTACCGCTGACATACCATCCCAAAATCGAACATACGCAATGAAATGAGCATCTTTATTGCTATCTGTAGCCTCGTCAAGCTGAATTTAAAACAATTTATCACGCAAATTACCGAAACGCTGTTGCTCTACATCTTCAGTGATATCATCAATTCGACGGGAAACAATATCATTTTGATACGGGTATGGACTGCAACTCTTTGGCAAAATTGTCTCCAAACATAGTTTCTACGATCTCAATTGCTGCAGGCAAAATAAGCTCTTCGGCAATAGTGTGAGGCTTTTTACATCTGGCTAATTTATACGATACTTTGTAAGAAGTAAGTAAAGCTTTTCATTCACTGACAAAGTTTTTTTTAAAAATGTTTTTTGTTTTTCATATGATTTTAATTTTGATTCAAAGAACTCTCGAGGTTTGTTAATGTACTCACCATGAAGCGTTTCGAAATGTCTTTTAAGTTTTATTAGGTTTCATACAGTCAGCTGCCCAATATTTTTGAGCAAATAACACACAGGGGCTTTTCTCCTCCATTTACTTCAGTAATGGTAAGTCCAAAACTCAAGTATTCTTGAGAATATTTCCTTGATTTAATTTTCGGAACTATGCTCGTCTGTGCACTTGTTGATGCTTTATTATCGTCGAATGTTCGCTTACGACTTAAAAATTTATCCATGATTTTTTTTGTTCCAATTTTCTGCAGTAATACTTAATAGCGTGAATTACAACTAACGCGCAAATTATAAAATGTACATTCAAGATAGATTTGGTAGCTATAGAAGCATCGAATCGACCAAGATTGATTGGGAATTGTACGAGGTACAGTAATTATTACATGTTTTGCGCAGACGTCAATAGTTTGACCAGACTCACGCAGACGCTCGCGAGAATGCCAGATGTGATGGATATGATAGAGCGCAACATATATTTTTCAATTTCTACTATAAGCTCACTCTCACATATATATCTTGTTCAAATTTTCAATCGTTGATAAAAATACTTTCTATTCATTCATTCAAGTTTAAATACATTTTTAAAACTTGTAGTGGGTGACAACTTCATGTTAATACAGTTCTTTCAAATTTTAATTCATTAATTAAATTAAGTTATAGTCCAAAAGCCTTTATAGAAAGAGAGAAAACATTTCGTGCTGTCCCCCTGTAACGCAATGGATAGCGCGCTGGGTTTTAATCTGAAGGACGGTAGTTCGAATTCCATCCGAGATGGCCTAATTTCTGAGAATATGTGTGATTTCTTCTTTACTTTACTATTTTCTTACAATAATTAAATTTAATTAATGAATAAATAGTAACGAAAAAGAATAGTTCAGTACCTTATACATAGAAAGGAAAAGGAAAAATTGCAAAGGAAAATCTAAACTTTCTCTTTTGTCGCTTAACATTGTGATTCTGTCATATGTATTACATATTTTATTAATTGTAACTATTTAATGAAAGTAACTAAAAATAAGTTTTTCTTTGTTGGCCTAAGTAGGAGAGAATTGACTTAAAAATTTATTTTTTTTTTTATATTACTTGTTCTAATGACATTTGTACTTTTAGAAATGCATGATGGACGAAATAAATCTTTAATTAAATGTCATTTTGCACTCAGTTCAATTTAAAAAATGAGAAAGGAAAAATAACATAACATTATAATCATTACTTAAAAGTAATTTGCTTAAAAATATATATTATTTAAAAGTAACGCATACAAAATTTAATACTCAAAGTGCATTATTATTGCATTCAATACATTATTATTTGGGGTGGGTGAAAAATTATGATTGAAAATTGGGTCACCAGTAGTAAAAAGTTTGAGAAGCACTGTCTTACTTAATTTATTTATTTTGCTTAAAAGTAGTATACAAAATGTAATACTTATGCTTTTTTAATTTGTATGGTTTATAATTAAGATCGCGTATAGTAATATAGCGTCAAAGTGCATTATTATTACATTCAGAACATTATTAATGCTATAAGGGGGCGCGATAAAAATTGTGATTGAAAAGGGGGGCGCCAGTATTGAAAGTTTGAGAAGCACTGGTGTAGACGACACATGTACCTTCATTGGAAGAGATTAATGATGCTTAACACGTTCACTGCACCTGTAGGGGAAAAAGCGATGACTGCGATACCAGATGTAGAAATAAATTAACCAAATGCTGGCTAAAGGGGAGAGTAAATGCTGTTGATCAACTCTTCCCGCGATAGCACGGTATTGGGTTTTCGACTCTGATGTCATGTCCCGTAATGGCGCGGGAATCGGCAGCGAAAAAAATGTTAGTGCATACGTCCGGTTTCTGGTTCAATGATTCACGTATGTTCTATGCTCACTGCGTTGAGTACATCCACGTTCTACGATCTAGCAGACGCTCTCATAGTTGTTCAAACATTCAACTTGACAATTTTGTGTTACTAGTGTTTTTGTAGTAAAAATAGTAATCTGTCATATTTTTAAAGAGAGATACAATGTCGAAAACAAGTGTTAAGAAACGAAGCACACAATTTTAATACAGAGTGGTTACACCTACGCCACTGGGTGGACTGTAACAATTAGAAAAATTAGAAGCAGCCCGTGCCGTGGAAAAGTCTGTCCGCCCCTGATTTACATATTAGTGTTACCACAAATATCATTCCCTAAATATACCAAAAAAATATAATGTACAAAAATTAACTTTAAACATACTTAAAATTCTAAGCATATATTTTCATCTTAGTGATAATTACCAATATACTCTATTTCGTAGAATCATTTCATTTCATATTTAAGCTGTGGTCGTCAATGGGCAGTCCACGGACCACTGAAGGTCCGTGAAAACTTTGATGGTCCATAGAATAAGTGGGACATCACATATATATTTTTCAAGATCAGTTTCAGAAATCATGAATAACCAAACGTATTGTGGAGTATGGGTTATATTTTAATTTAAATTTAGCAAATGCGTTTCGCGCTAATTCATCTGAGTGAGTTTAGCGACTTTTTAGCAATTTTTCCGGGTATCTGCGCGAGTTGACAACCATGCTAAATTGGCGGGTAACACTTGAGTTGGTTGATATTGCCTTGCGCTGCCATTTCGTTCTTGCCTTTCACGAAGCTCGGTTTTTCAGTGATAAATGTACGAGCTGAATCGGAAAAATAAGTTCCTCTGACAACTGTGATCAGAGTTGAGTATAAAAGCCAAAGCACAGGTGAGACATTAAGGATAAGACATAGCTTTATTTTCCTCATAAGTTCTAAGTATATTGAGGCATTTGTCAAACCCCTTCATAAAAGCTTTAAAAATCCCTAGAGGAAACTCAGGGCTTTGCATACGGAAGAGACGTTTACTCTTGCGTGGAGGTTGAACCATCAATGCTACGCTGTACTGTGGCACCCTGTCAAAAATTGAAAAGGTGATTTGGAAAAAACAGCTGGGCTTCTCAAACCTTGTGTTCTGTTGTTGGATGTCAATGTGAGACCACACTTGTTGACGGCAACGCAAAACCATATCGTAGCTCTTGGTTGGGGGCGCCTATATATATATATATATATATATATATATATATACGAGATCCGCCACACACACACATACAGTCCTGATCTTGTACCAAGTAACTATCAGCTTCTTCCTGTTTTGAAGGCGCTTTGAAAAAGCAATGATGAAGTCAAACAAACCGTTAAACGTTTTTCCGTATGCAAGTCCCTGAATTTTCCCGGAGGCATTTTGAATCTTTTCAAGCGATATGACAAATGTCTCAATGTCCTCGGTACTTATGTAGAAACATAAAGTTTCTAAGTTTTGACTTTTCATACATAATTCTGACCACAGTCGACAGAGAAAAACTTATTTTCCGATTCACCGTAAATACTGTCGCAGAAACAAGTTACAATATAATTAAAGTGGTCCACCATAAAATGGTTAATCATGTTACTTGTGCGCTAAATATAAAATTAAACATTTAGTGGTCCACAAAGCTCTAAAGTCTGACAACCACTGTATTAAAGAATTGAAACCATATTTTGATAGATTTATCAGTGATTCCTCGTTAAAAGGAATAGACCTTGAATTTTTGACTGATTTATTGGTGATTTGCAGTAAAAGAATATCTTAATAAATTATATTTGCCTTTTTTTTGAATGGTTGAAATTTTCCCTAAAAAAAAAAAAAAAGTCACGTAATTTCTAAAAATGACTGATATTTCATGCGATTATATATTGTCCCTGTTTTTCCTTATTTCGAAATCTGGAAGAGGGAATTCTCTATCTTGGTTTTCGGCACTGGAGAGGGAGAGGGTGCAGAGATTTTCTTTTTTCCAGCTATGAACTTGTAGTGAAAGGTTACATAAATGGGCATTCTCTCTGTCCTATGTTTAAATCGTTAAGGACTGTTCTTTTGTGCTTTTAGAATTGTTCTAAATCAAGTGTTTAGACTTTTTCTTGAGCATAAATAATACAATAAAGTGCTTTTCAAAGAATCGCATTTTTTGAAAATAAAATCATTTGATGAAGTTGTGAAAATACTGCTAACTGAAAAAGAAATATGATCAACAATTAAAGAATGAAGAATAAAATTAAAATTTTAGTTTAATTGAAAAATAACCAGAAAACATTGAAAAACTTAGAATTAAACGTTGCATTTTTTGCAAACCGAACCCTAAATGGGTTAAAATTACATAAACAATTCTATTTTTCTACTTAGCTTTTATTTTGTCAGTACTGCGTGCAATAAAGATGAATGCATTACATATTTAAGTCCTGCAGTAATTGATGCATAGACTTTATAAATTCACCACATAACATTAAGTTCCAAAATTCAGCATCTTAGTCATGTAGCTGTGAAGATAAAGTATATTTCACGCACAGATTACACTTAGAACACATTTAAACTAACATATATATACATTTACGTAATAAAATTATTCACGGCCAATCAAATTTTTATACAACCAAGTTGCTCGGGTTTGCATCTGAGATATTTGAATTTGATTTGAGGATTTCTGAATGATTTAGCCGAGGGATATTCAACCTTTCTTCGACCAGGTCACATACGTTTGATAAATATATCATGCAGGCCGCATCAGGAGGATTGAGGATTAATATGGGAGGAAGGGATTATATAAGATAAACAACATTTAAAAACAGAAATTTGATCATAATATTAAAACTTATAATTTTGGATTATATTTTAAAACTATAAGCTATATATATATATATATATAAACTCAGCTTACAAAATATAGGTTTGTGCATTATTTACCCAGTTATAAAGTTATTTCGATTTCCTTTCATTAATGATCACAAACCTTGATTGTCTTTTACTGTCATAAGAACAAAACTGCCATGTACTTTGATAATTTGTTTCTTTTTCTTTTGACACAAAGCCTCACTTTTTTAATTTCAGATATTAATTTATAAAGTGCAGGATGGTAGTAACTGAATTCCAGACTGAGATCAGTATTATTTGTTTAAAATTAGTTCAGTCTTGCACGTGAATTTTATTTCAAATTTATGCAAATACTTTTCGGTTTTCCTAAAAAAACAAGTAATATAAAAAAAAGATTTTTAAAGTCAATTCCTACTTAGATCAAAGAAAAATTTTATTTTAGCTACTTTTTTGTTAAATTGTTACAATTAATATAAATATGTATATATATACGATAGAATCACAACATTAAGGGGTAATTAATTTTATTCAGTATCATTAAAGTATCCTATTGTCATCCAAAACAATCATTGTCTACAAAATTTCAGTTCAACTGAATGCTTTAAAACGTGAGAGAAAAAAACCTTTTAAAGTTTTGACACAAGTCTCTAAAAATGATGCCAACGTGGCTGTATTTGTAATTCTTTAAATAATTAGTTTTAATCAATTAATTTTTATTCAGCATAATTGAGCGCTTTAAAATGTATTTTATTAACGATTGAAAATTCTACCAAGATAAATAAATAAATATAGTGAGAGCGTAAGCTAATAGTAGGATTGAAAAAATATCTTAACACACACAAATAACCGAATTTATATCAAATAGTTCATTGGAAGAAGCACTATTTGAAGTGCATTTAAAAACACTTTAACAATTTCTCAATCAATTCATATGCTATACATAATGATTTCATATGTTTATCAATATCTGTAATGTAGAAAAAAAATATATGAGGATTTTGTTACTTTTGTATTTTGTGACATTACCAACGACCAAACATTTTGTTGTATTTGCAAAGATTTTTTTTAAGAAAGACATTTTATCTCGTCTTAAAAGAGATTCTCATGGTGTATGGCGTATGTATTTTCATGGTATAGTGACGAGTAAAATTATTATATTTTTAAATATTACATTTGTATGACAGATCAAACAAGTCGTTGATCCCTGTTTTTTTTTTTTATATGTATATGAAATAGTCAAGATCTCCATCGTTTGGAACAATATTTATGCTTCAGATATTTTTCGCTTTGAAGACATAAGGATTAATTAAAAGTTAGTTTCATCCATAAAATAGTCGCTAATCCATTGTTATTTATTATCACTATATAACGATTACAGTTACAAAAAGAAAAATATATATATATCACAGTTCTTACCGATACGATGTCGATAGCAAAATTCATATATAGTCGTACATATGCATAACGAAGTCGCTAAATCCCGAAAAAGTTCGTTATATTGAAGTTCATCTTTTAATTTTCTTTAAAAACCACATAAAACAAATTTTAAATTTATCAATACTATATATTAAAAAATATTATTCACACCTTTTTGTAAATTAATATATATTTATTTTATTTGTCTTATCTTTCAAAAAAAAAAGAAGAAAGAAAGAAAAAGTTTCTAGACGCCTTTATCCACTTCCCGAAGAAATAATTTGTTTTCTTTTATGCTCAAACACTTACGTTTTGACATTTTCAAACCACAAGAAACGAATTTACCAGTACGACTGATCAACACTACAAATGAATGGACCCTAATTCAAGGAGTCGGGGATACGAGACTACTCTACTAAGGGTGAAAAAGGCTATCGAATATGTTTCTAGTGAACTGGACAATGGGGATTAAATGTAGACATTTCTTGAATGAAATGTCCATATTTCTATTGCTCTCGCCGAAGTAGGTCCCTAATAATATGTGAAAGACCACTATAAAACGTGTTAAAAGGGAGAATAACTTGAAAGGTCCATAAATACTGAAAAAAAAATCGAACCGCAGGAGAAAAAGTTCGTTATATAGAAAATACACTTCGTTATTCGGAGGTTATTTTACGAAGAAAATCGTGAAATGTTTTTGCTCCAGGAAAAAGTTCGCTATATAGAAAAATTCGCAATCTAGAGGCTCGTAATATGAAGGTTCCACTGTATTTGATTTCTTGATGGATAGAATTTCTCGCGCAAAATGTTTAATGTATTATAATTGAATTTTTTTTCAACTGTCGATGACTGGGCAACTCTGAGAGGTCCGGTGGGCCACATGCAGTCCACGGGCCGCGCCGGCTGAGCATCGTTGATATCGGTCGAGTTTGTAAGAGTCGTGGGAACTGATTTTGATGCTGTATATCCTTTTTTACTTTTAAGATTTTTTTAAGAAGCTGTAGAGTAGTGGATGGTTTGTAAAATTTAAAATGTGTTGCATGCTTAACCATTTGGGTATTTTAGTGTATATGAGTATTAATATTTCTGAGATATTGGAATTATTAAATTTTCAAACTTTGATCCAAACTTTTAGTACTTTTGGATATTTCCATTTTAACAATGGGTTGGTTTTGTTGATATGTTTTGTGCTTAGCTAGTTTAGAGTTTTAATATTTTTGCATCAAAATATTATTCAAGAGGGTTCACCCATGTGATGGTTTAAAAAAATAAAAAAAAATTGTTTTCATAAATTGCTTTCTTAACATGTCTTGAATACGGTGGTAAAGTGATTTCTTAAAATTCTAAGTCGTTATAAAGAAGCAGGGGCTGGAAGAGCAGCAGTTCGTAGCGCTAAGTTAAGATTTTCATTCTTTAAATCGGACTTAAAACATTAAACGCGTTTTTCTCTCAAAAATGTGTTTTTAAAACTTTCCTCCATCATGTATCAAAAACAGTTTGACGGAATGACTTTAAATTTATAGAGTTGACTAAGCACATATATACGCACGATCATTCCGAAATTCAAAATATTTCTATTTTTGTAACAAAAACTTAAAAAAACCCCATGAAATTCGAAATTTTTTCTTCTCTCTCAGAAGTCTATCAAAAATCCAATTTCTGATATTTTCAATTAAGTGTAGTTCATTTGGTGCAATTAATCTTATAGATTAAAATGTCGTTAATACTTTTGTTTTAGATAAGCCAATCAGCCGGAATCGTGGAGGAATTGAACGTCCATTTTTTCGAGGTGGGTGTGTTCAGAGCACTATAACTCACGTTCTATTGGATATTTTTGGCTAAACATTTGTGGTATGGTCTATATAAACTAGTACTAAACATCACGCGAAGATGATCGTTTTGATGTGTGGTTGATTAAGTACTCGTGTTTGGAACGGAAGGTATCCAGTTCGAATCTTCCTTCCTTCACATTTATATACTTACTCTTAAAACACATATAACAAAAGTATATGTGAGTATAACAAGAGATACTGGTCGTGTCAAAAAAAATTCCCTAAGAATGCTTAAAAGGCCGTCACATGGGTGAACCCCCTTAAAGTACAGAGGCGAGTATCTTACTTTTTGAAAAAAATTAACTTAATAGTGTTTTAGAATATTTTATGAACTTGGATACTTTTATTTCAGCCTACCAAGTAGCAATGCCAGAAGGCTCGTACCATCGCACTAGTTTAACCCCATTTATCGGTCCTTAGTCTGAAATTCCCTTGGTTAATTTATAAATTTTTGTTATTTTCACTATTTAAATTTTGATTCGGAATTTTGTGCTCTAAGCTTCTATTATTTCGTATTTTTGTTTATCTAAAGAATTTGTACTTCATTTATATATGTGTTTAAAAAACAAACAAACAACTAAATTAAAAATAAGTATATATGTGTAACCTTTTCTTCGAAAACGATTGCTTAGAATAAGAAAAGTTTAATATATTTGTAATATTATGCCCTTTTTTTAAACTAATTTTTGTATTAAATATTTGAAAAAAAAAAACTTATAAATAACTCCTTCACTCAATGACATAATGTACATCATTTAAGTACTTTCTTTTGTTTTGAGGACTTGGTACAATTTTATAAAAAAATCTTTAACTTAATGTTTTTTACAATTTTTTTAACCCCTGTAACACAGGTTTTAAGCTCAAAATGCTGCAAAAAGCTAACTACACTGGTGTGCAAAAATTAAGGACGAGACGGTTTTTTCAATATAACTTTGTACAAAAGCTTTCCAAATCAACACATTTAATACCGTAAGATCCCCAATACGTAAGAACATGTGTAATGTAAGCAACACTTACTAAAAGGGAAATCCGGAGGGATAAAAGAAGCTTTATTGAAAAAGTAGCATGGAGCGCAATGCGACTGAAGGCCGAAACATCCCTGTGATGGGTGTCCAGCAAGAAACATCCGGTCTTCAGTAGGGGATATGATCTCCCCTGACTGCTAGGCAGGTTTCACAACATCTGCTCATGCTGAGAATGAGGGTGTCAATGGTTGTTGAGGCATTGCTGCCCATTCGTCTTGCAGCACCAATCGAAGCTCCCGAATCGTTACTGGTGGTAAGGTACGAGCTGCCAAGCGTCTGCCTAGAAAATCCCATACATGCTCGATGGGATTGAGATCCGGAGATCGTGCCGGTCAATCCATACTTTCAATATCCTCACTCTCTAAGAGCTGTTCGGCAGCTACTGTGCGATGACATGGTGCATTGTCGTCCATGAAAAGGAACTGCAGACCCATAGCGCCTCTAAAAAGACGCACATATGGAAGAAGAATCTCGTTACAATGACGGGTCCCGTTGACTGAACCTGCGTCGAAGATGTGAAGGTCTGTACGACTACCAAGCATGATGCCTCCCCAAAGCAGAACACCGTGACCTCCATACCTGTCCCTTTCAATGATGTTCGAGGGATGATTGCGGCTTCCCCGCTCTCTCCAGATGAGTATGCGATGAGAATCGCTACTCAAACTGAATCTGCTCTCATCTGTAAAGAGTACTCGTCCCCATTCATTGTCTCTCCAATTCCGGTGTTCCCGGCACCACAGAGAACGCCTTCTCCGATGGGCAGGCGTTACTCCGATGGGCAGGCACCGTACAGGGCGTCGTGCAAACAGACTACCACCGTGCAGTCTTCTGGCCACGGTAAAACGCGATATCGGTCGTCCAGTCGCCTGTGTCGTGTGTCTAGCGATTTCTCCCGCTGTCTGCCGCCTGTTTCTTCTGGCCTGTAAGACAATGTGCCGGTCATCTGCGGGTGTGGTTCCTCGTGGACGACCACTACTGAACCCCGGATAGCTGTTCCTGTAGTTTGAAATTGTCTCCAAAGTCGTGAAACGATGCTGTGAGCAATTCCGAACTCTGCAGCCACACTTGTCACACTGCGGCCTTTCTCCAACTTCCCAATGATTCGACCTCGGGTAAAAGCATCCAGATGTCGTCTAACAGATTGATTTTTCGCCATTTCTCGCTGAGGCAGCAACTCGGTGTGATTTTAACTGCTATACGGTGTGCAATCTCTTTGCCAGAAATACTGATCTAACACCGACAACATGCTTTATACTACTCAGACACTCCCCCATTACGTCTACCTGCATATCTGCGCATGTGCTACCGTACATCACCTTACTTAATCTCCTGATTGGTCTTTCTGTCCGCTCTGCCTCTTCGTTCAGCTGATATGCTAATTTTTCGACTTCGTCCTTAATTTTTGCACACCAGTGTATTTAATTTTTAAAGAAAAATTTATAAAAGGGAAATTATAAATTGTTATTCCTCCCAAAATAATTTACATACACACTTTAAATTTGAATTGTGAGTACATAGAACTATGTATAACAAAAGTTGGCATGGATTTTCTGTTAACATGATCGATTTTCGTAAAATAAATTTTTTTATGAATGCTTATTGAAAATTATTGAAAAAATAAATAAATTCTAAGTTAAATTATTTCTTAAACAATGAGTATTGCTCTGAGATTCAAAAATGCATATCGACTTTCGTTACATGTATTAATAACAATAAGTAGAAAAAATATTAAAGCATTTGGCACTAATCGGTTTAAAGCTTTTATTTACAGTTGGAATGTGAATAAAAACAAACATAAAAGTTATCTTAGTTCTGAGTTGTTGTTTTTTAATTTAGAGTTTTAAAACTTTGTGAGATGATAAAAATTACGTAAAATGTATTTAGGCTGAAAAAGATGTATCTTAATTTTTAAGAGTGACAGATTTTTGTCTATTGAATTGTACAGTGCCCCTTTCGACAAAGAGATATATCATAGTTATAGACAGATTACTTATTATAAAGAGTTAACACTAGAACGTCTGGAGTTTCGATTACCCTTGAACGTTCACCGGATTCGTTTCGACACCGCGATATAAAATATATAAAATAATTATAATAGCAGGACTATTGTTCAGTAGGGTTTAGTTTGAAAACTTTTTTAATATTATTTCATGTAATTATCCTTTATTATGACTCTTTATATCACAAAAAACTGACGTTGAAAATATGTTTCGCAAAACTTGTTGTACCACTGCTTTGTCGCAAAACATTTCACGTCGCAAATCCGCCAGGAACATTATTATTATGCGGTATCCACTCTGCGTCTCCTTTACGACATATATATCAGGAATTACTAGAATATTATCAATGTGATCTGCTTTCTTCAGATTCTTTGTAGTCACTTTCACTCAATCTTATGTCTTCATCGAAATCTAAATTAAAACAAGACAGCTCACCACCATTCCATTTGTTCTCAGAAAGTTCTCGCAACAAATTAGCAATTTCATCAGGGCTTAGACCTTTTCGTCGAGACATCGTTTCACGGTGTCTCTCCTTTGTACAAAGTTTGAAAATCGAATGTTGTTTTTTATGAGCAGATAAGCAAATGTTATGCAACGAAACACTTAAACACAACGATTTTAGTAAAACTGGCTCATTTCCGCTGTGAACCTAATAACGCTGTTTTCAAAGTAAAAAAAAATGTGCAATGTTACTTCTGTAAGTTTGTTTTATTAATGGTTTCTATTTAGGAAACTATCCTTCGCTGAACGACAGCTATTTATAATGATAAATTGCCTTGGTGTCAAAATGACATCAGCGGACGTTCTAGATATATTTAGTTGTAAAATATCTTTTAATTAACATAAATACACAAAACATTTTCTGTGTGACCCCTATGAAAAGTAATTAAAAGTCACAAAAAATTTTCAAATTCCTTGCAAAAATACTGAAATGTGATAAAACTAAACAAAAAAAAACTCCAATGTCCAATCGATAACGACGGACGTTCTAAGGCTAAGGTAATCAACATTCTATGGATAAAACTCTGATGCTTAAAAGTGAATTTAAAATTTATCTAGTCTTGTACAGATATGTTACATTTTTTTAAACAATCCGTAATCGTACCACAAAGAATGTTTGTTTGAAAGGATTTGAGTAATGGAATGTAAATGTCACCTTTATCTTTTATCTACCCATATAATTATATTATACTTTCATTCTTCTCTAAATTCCAGATCCATGTAGAACTTGAAAAATAAAACACCTTCGATTCTCTTCGGAACCAGAGAGAAGAATTGTAGATGACCTTCACATCTCCGAAAGGCGGTTTTCCCACTGCAAGCACTGTTATTTGTTAAACGCATAATTAAACCAACAGACCATTTCTTGTGATAAAATCAGTTCAGATTTGTTGTTGCGAATTATAGACACACATATAAATGTCTCTTAGAAAGTTGTTTCTTTATCCATGTTCGCCCGTATTCGATTAGCCAAAAGTAAAATAAAAAAAAAATGTCTCGAGCTTCACATGCCGAAGTTGGAACACGGAAATCAAGAAGGCACCAATTGTGTTCGATTTCACCTTGAATTATTCATTTTTAATCGCCTCTCTAGACAGGGGAAGAGGATAATGGACAATAATTCTATGGAATTTTTTTCGTTACTGAGGTATTGCCAAAAGACGCAGTTAAGATAGTAAATCTAAACGGGATGAACCCAAATAGATGCATTAGAGTGGAAAATGGATTTGTTCACGAAAAAGTTTTTCTTTAAAAAAAAAAGATATTATCATTTGATAGAGTTTCCATAATATATGTAGAATTAATTAATAACTTATAAACATGTACAAGAAATAATAAAACAGCAATAATCTTATTATTGATCGGTAAGATTCATACCGGTTCCTGTTTCACATGTTATTATTAAATCAATTTCTCTTTATAAGCCTCCTCTGACAGCGAAGTGATATTATCTCTTTGAATTTTACTAAGACTAATCTGGAATTATGGTTCCTGAAAAAAAATATTCATGGATAAGGTATATGTATTTTTTTTCATACTGCTATTCGGTAACGTTACCACATCCACTACCTATAAAGACTAATTAACTACAGATTTTTAAATAAAAATTACTGAAAGAGGATATATATATATATAAGTACAGTTTTATAAATAAATTTAAAAAGACTTATGTTCATCTTCTGTCATTCATTGAAGTTGAAATTCTATCTCAGACAGAAAGAATATATAAATCATTCAAGGGTTCTAGATCATATCAAACGGCATTCTCACGATTTTCGACTGGTCACCTGAGGTGCATGAATTTTGAGGGTGGCAAAAGAAGCTTCCCAATTTGCCCCAAATGTAACATCAGTCATTTTTCTCCTCAGCACATTCTGCAACGTCTGGGGTTTTCCTGTGAGGAGGCTGTTGCATCCCCCTTGCTATTCCTAGACTTTGTACAGATTTATTGACTCATGGATCTGGTCTAGTTTCACTAGACCAGATGGGGATTAGTCCCACCACCACCAGAATATATATAGATTGAATTTAGCATAAAAAACAAAATATGAGAAGACGACGAATATAGTTACGATGAGCTTTTAAATGCAATGAAAATTTTTTATCCAATACTTTATTAATAGAGTAATATTGATATGTAAAGGCATAATTTTTCAATTACTGTATACCCTCAATATGAAATGCATGTTTGTAAACATCCTTCGGTATCTTTGGCATGGATATTTGATCGTTTATTTATTTTTACATGGCAGGGTTCAAAAAGTAAGTTTCTCGTTATATTAGTATTCGTGTGGCATGTAAGCGCCGGTATTAAAGTCATGGCTGGTGTTTTCGAGTCACGGGTTCAAAACCTATAGCCACTAAAGACTCACCATGCAGATGTACATATACGCATTCAATGTGTGGGAGCTTAAAGTACACCTGCTGGTGGGGTGAGGAGAATTAGAGAGGAGGTGCCAGATGAGATCTTGAACCATTTATGCAAAAGTACATGCAAATGAAATACCCAGTTAAGAAAATCCAATGATGAACGTGATGAAATATGAACTCTATATAGTCTCAGACAAGTTTCATTTAAGGTAAGAGTGGTTTATAAAACTATAAGGGGTCAAATTATAAGGGGTGTGACCCAATGTAATAAAGGGACACGCGGGGAAGGGGTTCTTAATTAAGTCCACTAGTTAATTAAACACGTTTATTAGACAAAACAAACATTTACATACATAACTAGAGAACTAACAGTTACAATAGAATTGAAAGGGGTCGGAGCGCATGCTCGTACGTCCTTACAGTTCCGAAGCTTGGCCATTACTGAAGATTGTTCTAGCCGCTAGAGGGCGCGACAGTCTTTCTACTGTTCATATGAGAAGAGTTTAAACTACGGGGGTTACAAAACTAATTTAAAACAGGAAGAAGTCGCGCACTCGAAACTAACTTTAGTGGTAGCGCGGAGTTACGGAGTTACGTAAGTTCTTTTTTTATATATAATTTATTTAGTGTACATGATAAAAATCATAATTCCAATGAACAATTTAATTAAAAGAAGTTTCTGGATTTTTCTTTGATGATTTAAGAAAAAAAAATATCCAGTCAAACTGAAGTAAAATATTTCAAATGTGCGTGACTGAAATAAAGAACACAAATCACAGACACTTTTCACTAAGAATACGTGAATGATATTTTCAGGCAAAACTGTCATATTTTTTTTCACGTTATTGTAATTTTATTGTTCTTATATGATCGACGAATAGCATGTTGAACTTTTTCTTTCTTGTACCTTTTTGACAGGGCGCGATGTGTCCTGTGATCCACTTATGGCTTTAGATCCTTTTTGATGGAATTCTTCAGGTAGCATTTGAATATCTTCCTTACGACTCAAATGTTTTTCACATCAATCTTTTTTCTGCAATTTACTTTCACTATCCCATAATTAATCTCCATTATTTCATCAGGTTCTCCCCTTGCTTGATCAATATCTTTTTCCGAAGTTTCAACTTCATCAGCATTGCAGATGCCCAGTTCGTTATTTATATTTTATTCATTTACATTTATAAACCATAATAAGTTGGAAAACTAAGCAGTCAAACCATTAAGTCTTTCTCAGGGGGAAAAGGTAGCCTGTTCATTGAAAATATTTTAGAATAGAAGTGGACGCGCGGGGAACTCTCAGTCATCTCAAGTACCTTAAGATTGTAAAAAACGCTTGCCACTCCCAAAAGCGAAGGAGATGTGCAACAAATACATTTTATAATCCCAATGAAGAATGTCATTTAGGAGGATAACTGAAACAAGGCCATTGGTAACAAACAGTGCTTCCTAACTTAAAGGTTTCCTGAGCCTGAGGTGACTTTGTGCCCCGCGCGACCTCTCCCGCGTTACGCTTCTTGTTAAAGAATTAAAAGCTTTTATTGGGTGTGAAGGAATTAGTGTGTACCGATAACTCTTCTCGGATCAATGAAGATAATCACAACAACAGCAATACAATACTTAACTTATGCTTATATATTGATGATGTAAATTGATAAGGTCAAGTACTTGTTGCAATGATAAAAAGATAATACAATAATTCTGAAATTTAAAACCTAATTTTGCAATAATGTATCATGTAATATTTGCTAATATAAATTACTAGTTATATGGAGTACTTTTTAGCCATAATTATACTTCCTAGAAGGTAAAGATATGTCTTTAATTCTTAGAATACAGCTTTTTTCAAATATTTATGAAATATTTTAAATCATAGGTTCCGAACTTTTTTGGAACTGGCACCCCCTTTTCTAGTGAATATTCCCACTCCGAAGAAATAAGAGTGTACATAATACATGGTGCGAACAAGAGAATTGAATTTTAAAAAATATTCCATTATTAAAATAATAAATTTTTCAATTCCTACACTATTGGCTCACACTCTCTCTAGATATTTATTTATTTATCTTGGTGTAATTTTCAATCGTTAATAAAATACATTTTAAAGCACTCGATTGAGCGGAAATTTTACATACATGATTATTTTGGATGACAATAAAGTAATCCATTAAAACTAATTATTTAAAGAATTACAAGTACAGCCACATTGGCATCATTTTTGGCAACTTAGCGACAATTTTGACGACTTGTATCAAAACTTGAAAAGGTTTTTTACTCACATTTCTCTTTTTTTTTGGGGGGGAGGGCAAAAATACGATAACTTTATTATAATTAATTGACAAACTAATTATTCAAAGAATTACAGATACAGCCACGTCGATTTCATTTTAGCGACTTGAGTCAAAACTTGTAAAAAAAATTTTTTTTTTCTCACGTTTTAAAACATACAGTTGAACCGAAATTTTATATACACGATTGTTTTGCATTACTCTACGATACTTTAATGATAATTAACAAAAATAAATTACCACTTAATGTTGTGATTCTGTCATATGTATACACGTATTAATATTAATTGTAACTATTTAATAAAAAGAAGATAAAATAAAATTTTTCTTTGCTGATCTAAGTAGGAATTGGTTTAATTTTTTTTTGTATTACTTGTGTTTTTTAATTCAGTTTTTTTTCTAAAGCTTCTATTTTTTTTTTTTTTTTACTTTCAAATCTCAAATAGCTATTGCCACGAATCAACAAGTTTAAATACATACAATCAACATAAGGTAATCAGTATTAAAGTTTATTTTTGTTAGTACATAATCAGCCTGTTTTTTTAGTCTTAGTTTATATTTGGTTAATTTGCCCATGCTCCTCCACACCATCTGAACCCCTCAACCCTCAACTTACTCTAGGTCTTTTACTGCCCCCTGAAAGCCTCGAACGCCCACCAGGAAGCGTTATCGCACGCGTTGAGAACCTATGCTTTAAATGTTAAAAAAAGTTCTATGTAATGATACTATTACAAAGAAAATTAAATCTGTTGTGGAAAAATAATTATTTTATAAAAGCTCGAAAGTAAAAAATTAATACCAGTATAGTTTTATTGCACTAAAATTTGCATTAAAAATTAACACAAACAAATAATAAATATTTTATTTATTATAAACTTTTACGAGGGTCTTGACTCGTCTCCTTGAATTCAAAAGCGGTGGGCGTTGAGATGCTCCCACAGATGCGCTTCGCTTTTGTCGTAAATTATGGATCTATTATTTTTGAACCGTCATCAGGAACCTTGAAACTCGCTAAAAATGGGCGTGCGGCGCTAGCGCACTTTCTGACACATACCGGTCGCTATCTCAATCCGCCTGTAGGAAAATTGAAAACTTTTTTATTAAAATCTTTATGGTTGAGTCATCCAAATATGCGTATTGCTAGGCCAACACATTTATAACACAACTTGGAATGTTAATTATTGCGCAAGTAGTACTTTAAAATTCAACAGTAAATTAGCAAAATATTTTTTGTTGTACAATTATTTCACGCATCACATGTATCTCTTATCAATTGAGAATTAATATTTTAAAAAATTTTTATCGGTAATTTGACCTAATTTAAAATATAAGGAAAGTCTTGGTTAAGAATTTGATCAGAAATGTACATTAATTTCACAGAAGTTTTGTCGTTATATTAATTCTGACGGCGTGTTTTAAGATGTTAGTCATTATTGGTTGTGAAATTTGCGAGTGCTTTCTTTGTTCATTGAAGTATTGGCAATATATAAGCAAGCAATAAAAAAATTAAGTCAATTCCTGCTTAGGTCAACAAAGAAATATTTTATTTCAGTTACTTTTTTATGAAATAGTTACAATTACTATAAATATGTACATACATATGACAGAATCACTATTAAGTGGCAAAATAGAAAGCGATTTTCCCTTCTCCTAATATATACAGTGTTGAACTATTATTTTTTTTTGTATTACTATTTATTCATTCATTAAATTTAATTATTCCAATAAAATTATACAGTAAAAAGATGTCACATTCTCAGATATTCGGCCATCCCAGGTGGGATTCGAACCCATCGCTTTTGGATTAGTCCAACGCTCTATCCATTATGCTACAGGGACACAACGAACTCTTTCCTATTTTTACATATGGTATTGGACTATTATTTTTGATTGTGTGTGTTGCTACTTATTCATTAAGTTTAACTAATGAATTAATATTGGAAAAAACTGTAATAACATCAAGTATCATCCATTACAAGTTTTAAAAAATGTATTTGAACTTGAGTGGATGAATAAAATGTATTTTATTAACGACAGAATATTTGAACAAAACATATATATATATGTAGGATCCAATCGTCAGCAGACAACGCAGTCTTCGCGCGCAGGCGCAGCTAAGTGAAACACGAACTAAAACCTTGAGAAATTTTAACCATTGAAGAGAAGAGAGCAAAGAGAGAAAAGAAGGACTGAGGTGCGCGAGCAGGCGTTACCGTCGTCAAACCTATCTGTTAGAATAGCTACCTTTTTAATTAATTTTTGTTAGTTTTAAAATAAAGTAGAAGAAAAGACAAATGTCTTGGACCCCTTGTCGTCTCCCACAAATTATGGGAGCTCGGCCGGGATCGAAAAAATTTCGATTTCAACCAAAGTTTGGACAGTGAACTAAAGCAGCGTCTGTGAAGGAGACGCGCCGCCATTTTTTGGAAACTTCGTTCAACCTGTGTAGTGGTTGAATTTTTAAACTTCGCTCAACCTGTGTAGAGGTTGAATTTTTAAACTTCATTCCGCCTGTGTAGAGGTTGGAACTATCGACGCAAATTCCGCCTGTGTAGAGGTTGGAACTATATCAACTAAACACCTGCGAAGAGGTGTCCTGTTAATAATTACAAGAACTATTGATAACCTGCGAAGAGGTGAGATCTGTGAAATCAACGTTTTATTTCAATTATTGGATACATCGTACGTGCGAGCAACAAGGGAGCTAGAAAAAAAGGTAGGATCTTTCCATATTTTTTCTAAAATGTATAAAAACGCTCTTAAAGAGGATCTCATAAGAGTTGTTGAGGATCTAGACGGTACTGTGGAGAGTACGGACACCATAGCTAAACTAAAGACTAAAATTGAGAACAGTAGTACATTTGAAAGTGATCCAGATTTCGTTAAAACATTAATTAAAAACTGTATAGATGAGAGGGTATCACGAAACGAAAGGGATTTAGAAAAAACAGAAAATTGAGCTAGCGAAACTTCAGTTAGCACAATTAGAAAAAAAAATCGAACTAAACGGCTAAAAATGAAGCATTAAGTTTAAATCCTGCAGCTAAAGTCGAAGAGAAACAGTTCGAAACAAACATAGGAAACATGATCAAAAGCATTAAAACTTTATCTCTTCCTGTTCCCACCAGATCTGAAAATTTTAATCTGTTCTTCCAATCATTAGAACGCGCATTTTTAACCAAGAAAATAAATGACGAATATAAATCTGAAATTTTAATAAATCTTCTGGGCGAAAGAGCTCATAATGTCTTATTGTATATTAAAGAAGAGGAATTAAATGACTATGAAAAACTAAAATCTATAGTACTCAGAGAATTCCAATTAACCCCTCGCGAGTGTTTAAACTCATTTAAAAATGCTGTAAAATCATCAGGCGAGACATACATCCAATTTGCTGCAAGATTGACGGCAAACTTCCAATATATTATTGTTCGTTAAGAAAAGTTAATTCCTTTGAATCTCTATGTGATCTTATAATTTCTGATAAATTATTTGAAACTTTAAATAAGGAAACTGCAACTCATATTGGCATTCGAGAAGCAGAAGATTTGTTTAGGCCTATTGATTTAGCTAAAGAGTGCGATATTTATATTTCATCTAGAAGCGGATCACGTAAGGAAATTCCTATTACTTATGGATATACCCAAGACCCCTTTAAAAATAGATCACAAAACTTTAAACCAAAGATTAAAGAGAACTATCCCCAATATCTTGAAAGAGAAAATAAAAATTGCTTTATATGCGGTGATTCATCTCATTGCGCAAGAGACTGTGAGAAGCGTTTTAAACCTAAAGAATCTAACAGCCACATCCATAATAGAATAAACGTGAATACTTTGAAAGTCGAGAGCGAAAAACAAAATAGCGATGAATTCGAACAATTTCAATATGTAAACATTTTTGTGGAAAATCAGCCCGTAACAGCCTTGATCGATTCAGGTTGCCAGATCCCAGTTTTAAATTCCTCACTAATTAGAGTGCAAACACCTTCCGAAGAAATAATAACATTAAGTTCATGTTTTGGCGAACAGCGAATGGTAGAAGTTAAACCGATAAATCTTTCTCTTAATCAACACTCTCCCGGTCTAAGTGTTCGAACGGCAATATCACCGACCTTGACCGAAGAATTTATTATACATCCCAGTGTATATGCTGAAATAAAGAAACTAGACCACGCAAAGAGCGATGTTTTATTGAATGAAAGTGAATCCTCTTTAGGTGCTGTTTCTTTTTCAAATGTGATAGAAAACTCTAGTTATGATTTGTCACATGTTAAAAACTTTAATATTAGAAATGATTTGAGTTCTCTAATTAAGAATTATAAATGTAATAAAATTAAGAGTACTAAGTTAAAATTGAGTATTATAAGAGAAAAATGTTCTGATATAGTATTGTGTAAGAAAGTCAATGGTGCCATGAAAAAGAGTTCCGTGGAATCTAACTCCCGATCACCAAACCTTTCACCTACGGGGAGTAAACATAGACGGTTTGCGATGCTCCGGAGAATCTTCCAGCCCTGGCAGTGGAAACGGAGGAAAAAGACCGATCGTTTTGAACAGACGTCCAGAACTCTAGCGAGGAAAATATCGATGCGTTCAACCAAAGAACTTATTAAAAAAGGCGTTCTTATGCCTGATGGAACTGATAAAGACCAAGATAGCAAAATAAATGATTCCGTTCATCCTACCGTACTATCGTCATCTCAGAATCATGCCATGCCTGTGAAACACAATGTTTTCCTGTGGAACCTTCTAGATGTCGAAGAGGTGCCTTCACATGATGGAGAAACTGTCCAGTTCAGCAGAATTATGATATGTTAAATCTCTATGGATTTGTTGTATAGTCCTTGTCTGTTCCGTCTTTTTTGTATGTTTCAGATTCTCCTCTGGTCTCGGTGAAAAAGGAAAAAAGGAGGAAGTACCGCTGCGGACAGCGTACAGTCAGGCTGGCCGGATGTAGGATCCAATAGTCAGCAGACAACGCAGTCTTCGCGCGCAGGCGCAGCTAAGTGAAACACGAACTAAAACCTTGAGAAACTTTAACCATTGAACAGAAGAGAGAAAAGAAGGACTGAGGTGCGCGAGCAGGCGTTACCGTCGTCAAACCTATCTGTTAGAATAGCTACCTTTTTAATTAATTTTTGTTAGTTTTAAAATAAAGTAGAAGAAAAGACAAATGTCTTGGACCCCTTGTTGTCTCCCACATATATATGAAAGAAATATGTATTATATATCAAAATAGACATAATAGATAATGAACATAACAAGAAATAACGTAATAAAAATATAAAAGCTGAACATGAAGAACAAAATTATAGAGAAATAAATAAATAAATATATATATATATATATATATATATATATATAGGGAGAGTGTTAACTAATAGTAGAAATGGAATAATTGATAAGATCACATATAAAGGTGCGTAAATTAATAGTTCAATGAATGTCTTGGGGCATTTCGAGAAAAAGTGAGGATTTCAAAATTTGTTTCCTAAATTTATAATTTACATTTCTTTAACGAAATAATTGCAGTATTGTATATAATTAATTGCGTCATTTTTTTCAAAAAAATTAAAGACAAAACACATTCGGGTTTCATAAAACTATCTATAATTTAGTGTTTTTCAACAAATAATAATTACGTGTTCTGGTGTCAATGTCAACTAAAGAATTGACTCTAAAAGGTTATAGCTTTTTTTTGTTAGTTTCTACCGTTCCAAAATTGTTTTAAAAAACAGACCAACTCAAGACGAAGAACAAGCTAAAATAACTATTCTTTTTAGTTAATAATTTCCTTTTAAACTTTTTGCTTCAGAAGTAAAATAAAAATAACTGTTAGTCTAAAGTAAATTAAATAAATAAACAGTTAAATTGAAATCGTAAGACTACGTTGGTCAAAAATTCCCCCGGGAGAGGTCACTCGCTCAACAGTAACGTTAGTGATTGAGTGGGTGACTGAGTCACCTCAATCCTCTTTTTATAATTATTTTTATTGTACATGACAAAAATCGTAATCCCAGTGATTAATTTCATTAAGAGAAAGTATACTTACCTAGCTTCAAAAACTTTTCAAATTTTATTTCATAATTTTAGAAAAAAAAATTGAATTAAACCGAACTACAATGCTTGTGAAATGTGTGTGACTTAAATAAAGGACACAAATCACCGATGATTTTCGTTAACATTACAAGAATGATACTTTCATAGGCCAAACGTCTTATTTTACATAAGTTATTGTAGTTTTATTGTCCTTTGACGATCGACGAATAGCATGTTGAACTTTTTCTTTCTTGTAACTTTTTGACAGAGCGCGATGCGTCCTGTGATCCACTTATGGCTTTAGATCCTTTTTGATGGAATTCTTCAGGTAGCATTTGAATATCTTCCTTACGACTCAAATGTTTTTCACATCAATCTTTTTTCTGCAATTTACTTTCACTATCACATAATTAATCTCCATTATATCATCAGGTTCAGCCTTTGCTTGATCAATATCTTTTTCCGAAGTTTCCGAAGTTTCCGAAGTTTTCCGATTGCACAGATGCCCAGTTCTTTATTTATATTCTGTTATAAACCATAATAAGTCGTACAAAACAGCAATTAAACCATTAAGTCAGTGCTTCTCAAACTTTCAATACTGGTGCCCTCCTTTTCGATCACAATTTTTATCGCGCCCCCCTTATACTTTAATAATGTACTAAATGCAATAATAATGCACTTTGACGCTAAAGCTACAATAGGTGATCTTAATTATAAGCCATACAAATTAGTAACATAAGTATTAAATTTCGTATACTACTTTTAAGCAAAATAAATAAATAAAATAATAGGATAATTATTATGTTAATTTTCGTGTCTCTAATTTTTAAATTGAACATATTGCAAAATGCGGTGGCTGCTTAGAAGACAAAATATAGATATCTGCTAAATATAGAAAAAGAACTCAGAGGGTCAATTTCTAATCATAAGCATTCCTTATAAAATCTTTGCTTTGCAAGACAAGCCCATGGAAGTCGTTAATACTTATAAACTTGTTCTTAATTTAGTATTAATTAATTAGTTCTAAAATTCTCTGTGCAGCACTAATGCATTAAAAGTATACCAGCTGAAGTGCCCGCCCTTTGCCTAAGTTCATTTATAAGAAAATAAAACATTATTGATATAATAGCTGAATTGTAAGGAGAGCAAAGCCAAGTGATCGACAATGTTTACAAAAATGTAAAATGATCTTTTTAAAATGGTTGCGCAAATTTTATTTAGCTTTAAGCGAATTTTAATTTTAAGCCTCACAGAATTAGCATTTATAATTGATGTTAAATAATGAACAATAATATAAAATTCCGATGAAGAATAATTGTATTATACTTAAAGAGAAAAGACTTCAACATGTTTTAACCCGGGAGCAGGCACGCACTCGATAAGGTCGAGCGGGGTTATTGAGTCACCCCAATCCTTTTTTTTATAATTATTTTATTTTACACGATACAAATCGTGATTCCAGTGAATAATTTAACTAAGAGAAAGTTTACTTACATACTTTCAAGGACTTTTCATTTTTTCTATTGGTAACAAATAAATAGTTTTGCCAGAATTAACGATTTCGTAATCTGCTTGTCCCACGCGACCACTTCCGGATAAAAATTGTATTCATTATGATAATATTTATGTTACTGCTAAAAAAATTGTGTAAAACGTTTTTCGTTATGCTTTATATGTTTGAGAATACTATAAAAAATAAGTGTTGGCCAAGTAATCCTTTAAAGTGTGTGTGTGTGCTCTCTCCGTGGTTTTCCAAATATCATAAAACTTTTTTGCATGGAAGAAAGCGCAACAGAGAAATACATTACTTACAACTTCCCTAAATGAGAAACAAACACATAAGAGAGGGGTCATAACAAACTGTACCAATAACTTAGAAGGTCAAACAAATTACAACTATAATGTGCAGTATTTCAAAAATAACGATAGTGATGAATTTTTTATGTTCCTAAATTTTTTCGATTCTGGTTCTGGGATCTATTTTTCTCTGAAAGAGTTGTATGTTAGGCTTAAAAAGAAAGCGTAGTAAAAAAATCTCTCATCATGGGATTACAGCAAATCAAATAAAAGTTTTTTTATTTGGTTATAGGATCAAAGATAGTTAATTAGGTATTGAAGAAGTTTTTATTTTTGACGACTTAATATCACGCGCGTGCGCCTATAAATTATATCCGAGTAAAAGTGCATTTTTTATTAAGTCTGAAAGTATTTTGTTTTAATTCATTCCAGTAAATTATTTTTAAATCTTTTATTTTCGATATGCTCGCGCCCCTTACGTAAGGTTATCGCCCCCCCAGGGGGCGCGCCTCACAGTTTAAGAAACACTGCATTAAGTCATTGACAAGGGGAAAAAATGTAGCCAGCCTGTTTATAGAAAATATTTTGGAACAAAAGTGGTCGCGTGGGGAACTCAGTCGACCCAAATACCTTAAGATTGTAAAATAAACTTTTGCCTTTGCCAAAAAAGAGGGAGATATGCGACAAACACATTTTAGTTCACATGAAGACTGTGGTATAGGAGGACATTGACAAGGCCATTGGTAACAAACAACCAATTTTCCCATAATTAAAGATTTCGTTAGCCTGGGGTGCCCCTGTGCCCCTTGCGACCGCTCCCGGGTGAATCTAATTTTAGAATCGTTAAAGTTAAATTCAGGAGGTGAATGGTGATTGATGATATTCTTCCTTGAAAAGAAATACAATTCAATACATCGATATCTCTTTTACTCGAGTCAACTTGTGGGCTGCACATAATAGTGGGTGGGGCAAATGAAAGTTGCCCGGAGAACAGAGTTACAAGTTGCAAGGAAACGCGGCAAAGAAAGGAATAATCTGCTTATAGTATTTGTTATATAGTTAATCTGCTTTTAACAATTGTTGAAAATGATTTCTATTAATCTATTGGTACATTTGGGCCCTAGTCAATAAGATACGGAAAGCAGATCGAAGATGAACTGCTGGAATCGCTGCAATTTCATCAGAAATGTTCTGCTGCAGTTCTTGAAACTGTGAGATTGGTACAATACAAGACTTGAAGGTTCTCCACAAAAAGAGTAACCACACACGGATCAAGTGACCTGGAACGAACCATGCCCGAGATCAGACTGACGTCTACTATCAGCTCTGTCAGGAGTGAAGATTGTGTAAATGTGATCCAAGGTGACAAATGTGATTGTGTAAATGTTCGGCAGGATGTATAGGCTTTGCTATTGAAAGTAACCATAGGTCGTTCCCTCCTTAGTTAATGCGGCTACAAATGAATTGTCACTCATTAACTCAAACTGACACAGCCCGCACTAAGATCCGAATCTGTTTCGATCACTTGATGGGTGTATCATATTCCAGTCCAATCGTATCCACTCTCATGGGCCACTTTTATTTGCCCCACCCTGTACAAGGAGCAGACAGTCGGGAGCTAGCATTGATTAGAAATCTCCCGAGTCCTTTCCCAAGTGGTCAATTGACACTCCCTGAAATGAAAAGCTCGAAAACTACGTTCTCCCTTCCAGTAGTTTACTCAACTAAAAGGATTTTGTAGAAGCTACGCTCTTCACACCCAACTACTTGTGTAGTGGAAATAGAGGAACTCAGTCATTGTACTGACAAGTCCGTGAACATCGCTAGGGCACTCCCTTTTAAGTCAACTTTGCGACCGCGAGTGAAAGGAGTTTTCTCTAATCTTCACGACAGGAAGCGAGTTGACTGGTACAAAGTTACCTCGTGTGAAAACAGCCTTAGTCTATTATGTCCTAGAACTTTTTGATAAACTAAAATACAGGATAAAGCTATATATATATATATATGTCAGGTTTGAAAAGTTTAGGTTCAAAATTAAGGAAGTAATAAATGAAAATAGAGCGAACTCTTTACCATCGCGTAAGGATTTATGAGTAAACAAGCCTGTTAAAAGGAGCAACGAGCGCTGACGAAGGCGAACGCATACTAAGAAAGGACTTGGCTGGTGTCTCCTCGCTGCGATGTTGTATTTGGTAACACCCGGTTGCGCGGCAAAAGGTCCGCCATGTTAGATTATATATGATGAAAGCGTAATAAAGGAATATTATAAAGATGATGATCTCCTCATTTTACCAGCAGGCCTGGGGCCTGTCAAGAGTCGACAGGATGAATTAACGAACCGAAAAATATGCGAGGAAACCAAACGAATTAACTTCAACAATTTTTTTTTCGAACGAGCGACTGCATTGAAAACGATACTACCATGGAGGACGACTCTTTCCGGCAGGAGTCACCAGTCATCACATCCAAAGAACCCTTCTTTTTCCTGAATTTGATCTTAATAAGTTTAGTAGTTGTAAAAGTTTTATGGACTGTTTTGATCAACAATGTTTGGAATATCAAAAAGAAGAACAATGGAAAAAAGCAAAATTTGAGTGGGATGATGATGAGGAATTCTTTTCATCACCAGAGAAATTTACCCCTTTTTCATCTCCTAACCAGATAAAACGTTGGGGGCTTAAGAGAAAGTTTAAAGGTGAACAGAAAAAGACACGTCCTGTGACAAAAGTAGATAAGTTTATCGAAGAAATGAATAAACATTTTTCTGATTTAGAAGATACTGAACTTATCATTGATTAGTCTCTAAGTCAAGACTTGGAATCATCTAAATATTCCAAAATATGAAAGAAATAATTTTTGATGAGAAATGATGTATAATTCTTGCAGGTGTGTATCAATTTTTTCCGATGTTTGAATTCTTATGCACATATATTTTTATAAATCTGTATATTTACAATTTTTTTTTGATATATTAAGTGATAATTAATGTTGTAGATATGTTTTGAATAACATTTGAAAACATAAGGTAGTTATAGAATATAACTTTAATTAAAATTTTTATTTGATATTTGTCACATTTTTTTTTTTATCTTTCAAATTAAAAAATATTTGATCAAAATAAATGATTTTTTTTTATGTTATCTTAATTATAAAATGTTTTTGTTGTACACACACATTCATTTTTTGTGTAGGTAGACATGCAATTTTGTAGATAGATGTAATATGTATGAATATTCGATAGTTTATATAAAAGGTAAATTAAATGTTGAAGCAGACATGTTGTCGAGGAACCCTGTATGCCATTATATATCACCCATTTGTCATTTTTTAAATACTGATGAAATTATTAAATACCAAAATTCAGAGAACATTAATGATCCAAAATATATAAAAATTAATGATGTATTAACAGTTAAGAAAAAGAATTTAATTAAAATTGTAGTACCGTTATCTTTGAGAGAAAAATTAATTACAACTGCACATGAACAATTTGGTCACCCAGGTGTAAAAAAGATGTTAAAATTAATTTCCCCAATTTACTACTGGAAAGACATTATATTAGACATTTCAAATTTTGTTAAATGTTGTGAAACATGTCAAATGAATAAAAAGTCTACACAAAAAAAAAGTATGGATTATTGCAAGAAGTTCCTGTAGCAGAAGAACCATTTGAAATGATTTCACTAGACACTGTAGGAGGATTTAATTATCATAATTCACAAAAGAAATACCTGCATATTGTTCTGGATCATGCTACCAGATATGCTTGGACATTTCCATCCAAAAGTGTCACTTCTGAAACTTATACAAATTGCTTAAAACAAATTTTTTTCAATTCAATGCCCAAAACAACTTTTAAGTGATAGAAATGCTGCATTCACTTCATCTAAATTTAAGAAATTCTTAAAACATCATAATATTAGACAATTACTAACTTCAGCAAATAGACCACAATGCAATGGAAAGAATGAAAGAGTTAATCAGACATTAGTAGCAAAATTAAGATGTAAAGTTAATTCAACTACAAAAACTCCTTGGACAAAATTATTAGAACAAGTTACATATGAATACAATAACTCGCCACATGATGTTACTGGCTTTCCACCTGCATATTTAATGTTTGGAACTTTGCCATATGATTCGCCATTACCTAATCAAGTAAAATTAAACTATCCACCTATACAACAAGCTAGACAAATTGCAGTAAACAGAACAATTAAGCATCATAAGATAAATAAACAAAGGTATGATAAACATTATGTTGATGCAAAATTTAAAGTTGGAGATTTAGTCTTATATCAAAATTTCTCATACCCTAATTCAAGTAAACTTCAATCTCCTTATAATGGTCCTTTTAAAGTTGTCAGGAAACTCTCAAATGTTACTTATGAAATAGATAAACCAAATCAATATACAGGAAAATTAACAGATATTGTTCATTCTACAAGATTAAAACCATTTCATTCAAAATCCAATTTCCAATTATGCTAAATTCTTATTTATATTTGTTATAGAGTTTGTTTTCTCAAACATTGGGGGAAGAAGAAGTAATTTTAGTGCATTGTAAATTTTGGAAGAAGTACATTGTAATTTTAAAAGAAGTGCATTGTTATTTAAAAAAAAAAAATAATAATAATAAAAGTTGTGTTTATAATTTGAATTTAAGACTTGTTTACATTATGAAAATCAAAAATTAATGTAATTGAATTTGTATTGTATCTTTATTCATAATGAACACATTATTGAAGACTATTTAAAAAAAAAAAAAAAAATAACTGAATTATGGACTGTATGAAAACATTGTGATGAGGTCATTTTACGATACATTGTGTTATAATAATTTCATTGTGATTATTTGTGATAAGTATATTCTGAAAGTTAAAATATAGTATGTGATGTTATGAAGATTTTATTATGGTTGTATGTTTTTGAAATGAGTTGATTGAGTAGAGATTCTAATAATAAACAAAAGAACTGTGAGATAAACAATAATTGGATGATGAACATTGAACTATGATTTTCCAAGACAGGACTGTGTGAAACATTACATTACATTGATTGAACTTTTACCTGTACTTGATATATCTGAAATACCCTTATTTTTCTTTGCATTTTATATTTCTAGTGATATTTTGATATAATGTTGATGTTGTGTTTATTTTGATAAATTTCTGTGTTATAGTTATGTAATCTTTTCTTTTTTGGGAGCTCCTAAACTCATTTTGCTGTTACTTATGTTATATCTATTCTTTGTATGTATTTACTTTACCATTATGTATTTACTTTACCATTATTCCTAAACTCATTTTGCTATTACTTATTTTATATCTATTCTTTGTATGTACTTACTTTACCATTATTCCTAAAATCATGTTGCTGTTAGTTACTCCATGTATGTCTTTTTTTTTTTTATGTATTTACTTTACCATTATTCCTAAACTCATTTTGCTATTACTTATTTTATATCTATTCTTTGTATGTACTTACTTTACCATTATTCCTAAAATCATGTTGCTGTTAGTTACTCCATGTATGTCTTTTTTTATGTATTTACTTTACCATTATTCCTAAACTCATTTTGCTATTACTTATTTTATATCTCTTCTTTTTATGTATTTATACTTTACCATTATTCCTAAAATCATGTTATTTACTCTATACCTATTCTTCTATGTATTTATGTACTCATTATTCCAACATTCAATACCATTTTGAAGTACTTGTAACTTTTCAACATTTATCACTTTATTAACATTGTTTACTATTGGTGCACATTTAGTGAGAATTTCACTTGATCTTATGTTATGTTGTTTAGTACTACTATATTTTTGAATGTCTAATGTGAATTATCTTTATCTTATGTTGTTTTTTATTAACCTCATTATTATTATAGTCATAGTGGAAGTATTAGATGTGTGATATTTTTCAGAAAACAATTCTATGTAACACAAAGTTTTATACCAAATTTTTGATACTTTGTTATTCATTATTGCTATTTTTTTTGTACATGTCAGGATTCACCAGCCCACTCTTTTACACAATTATTATATCTTCTAGATTTTTATTTCATTTGGGGAATTTGATATAATTGAAATATAATTTTTTTCCCTGGGGACTTGCCAGTCAGAATTGGCCAATCTGGCTGTGCCAGACTTCAGCGGAGGGGGGAAAATTTGTCAGGTTTGAAAAGTTTAGGTTCAAAATTAAGGAAGTAATAAATGAAAATAGAGCGAACTCTTTACCATCGCGTAAGGATTTATGAGTAAACAAGCCTGTTAAAAGGAGCAACGAGCGCTGACGAAGGCGAACGCATACTAAGAAAGGACTTGGCTGGTGTCTCCTCGCTGCGATGTTGTATTTGGTAACACCCGGTTGCGCGGCAAAAGGTCCGCCATGTTAGATTATATATGATGAAAGCGTAATAAAGGAATATTATAAAGATGATGATCTCCTCATTTTACCAGCAGGCCTGGGGCCTGTCATATATATATATATATATATAACTTACTTGCGTAATCAAACGAAGGCAAATGAATACTGGTTCAGTGGAAAGAAATATAAATAGAACAAAATGCAATTACATCTTTTAAAAACCGATGAGCATTACAATGCAATATTGGGATGCAAAGTATTTGAACCATTTATTATCTCTTTTGTCTATTGTTTGATGGGATATTATGTTGAAGGAATTAGCCACGCCAAACTTGAATGGAAATTTAAATGCAAAAAAGGAAAAAGTAGTCAGTAAAACTCTTCGGAAGTTACACTGGAATTAAAATCAACTAAATGATCAAATGAAAATAAAAAAAATCTTGATTCTTGAATTTTTTTTTTAAGTGCAAATATTTAACAATGCAAATGTAATTATGCCTTTAATGCTATGAATTCATTCAGAAATTTCAATTATAATTTAATTTTATATATAACAGTATTTATTTAATATTTTCTGCCTGAACCACTTTAAAACTACAAGACTATTCTGTTACGGTTGCAGAGTGGTCATTATCTCGGACTATGATTGGCATGTTATGAGATCGAGTCTCGTGCCATTGAAAACCCGTTTTGTAGAATGTATCTGTTGAGGCTCAAATTCCTTTCGTTGGCATAGGCATGAAGTCCGGCGGGAGGGTTCCAGCTTAAGTGTCATACTCGTCACTTGACCATGGCTTGAATTTACGTGATCTGTCGCCAACAGCCCTCGTGTTAATTTATAGTTCGACGTTAATAAACACTCATAGGTTCACTAGCATTTTACGCTTTCAAATACATACAAATTGTTGGTTGTTTGGCAAAATTGCTTTGATTGTCACCTAATAGATATTTAAGTGAGCAACGCAAGGCATTTGTGAAAAATCCGTATTAAAATATCCTTCCGTTGTGTGTTGTAACATGGTGTTATAAAAGTATTGATCAATTTGGTTTTTCTAATTGAAACCACTTTAGGTGGACAAAAGAGACAATATTTACTACTATTTCTAGAGATAATCCCTTAAAAAAATTCTTAGTTCCGCTAAAAACACACACATAACTATTACAAGTTATAACCCACATTTCAGCGATATTTTCGTTTTCACCTTATAAAAGTGTATAGTGTATTTAAAAACAACAGTAATAAAAAGTGTTTGCAAGAGTATCGCACCAATATGGAAAAATAAGGTTAAATGTATATTTTTTGTATTCAATTTGAATATATTTTTAGTTTCTTTTTATTTTAGGATGGACTAAAATAAGAATGAAAATTACTAAAAAAAGTTCAATGTTTTGCGAGAAATTATTTTGAAACCTCTTTGATTTTTTAAAAAAAAGTTAAAAATTTATGTTTATTTCCAGTAAGCGATATTGTTTTGTGAAGTTTCATTGTTTTGATTCTTCCCACAAGTGAAGAATCAACGAAAACATAAATTGAATGGGGTTGCTGAATCTCACTTGAATTGCATAATTATACTGCATTAAAGAGACCGTGAAATTAAATGCTTTTAAATCTATCAGCTCAATGTGTGTAATAATAGAAAGTGCTCTCCAAGTAATGTTTCTCATTGTAAGTAAAATCTTATTCTTGGTAAAATGTATCGTAAAATATCTTATAAAAAAATTCATCATAAAAATTTTAAAATCTAATATATATTATAAATGTGAAAGTTTGTGAGAATGTTTGTGGGTCTTTCACGCAAAAACAACAGAATGGATTTTAATGAAACTTTACAGTAATATAGCTTATACATTAGAATAACTCATAGGCTATAATTTATAGCATAGGCTATAATTTATAAAGATATTGTATGAAGGGTCCAAAATATAACGGTATTTGTCAAGTAAGTAGGAAAAAATTCAGCCATCTGCGAGCAATTTGAGCATTTGAGCTGCAAAAAAGCCCACGTCAGCATATATATCTATCTTTTGTTTGTGAAAGAACTTTTTTTTTGTTTTGGCTACGCAAGGTGCTCGCTTCTAATTAATTCCACTGATCAGCATAATGCCTATTTTTTTTTATTTCAGAATAAAATTAAGTTTTGAAGGGAGAGGTTGTTATAAATCTCTCTTTATTTAATGTTTTTTTTTTTATGATTTTATTATGCATATTTGGTAGTAAGAAATTGATCTTTTTTCAAAATAAATGCTTTTATCGGTTCTGGTACTTAAAGTAAATAAACTTTCTCTTTAACACTGCATCAATTGGACAAATTTTCAAAATTTGTTTGTGATTAGTAGTTAATTATAACGCTATAATTTTAATTGAATAGGCAGATATAATTATTTTTATACTTAAAAACGCAATAACTACTGTACTGTATTTTTTGGAGTGTGAGAGTGAGTGAATATTAATGTCGCATTGTTCAGCTACACGAGGGCTTTTGGCAACGGATCACGTAATTTTGAACCATGGTCAAGTGACGTGGACGACACCTGAGCTGGCACCCTCTTCTCCTAACTACCACACCACACCAACTTAGAAGGAATATTCTACCAATACTTATAGCAGGAATATTCTTTGAAATCTACTCTTCCAAGATATATGGCAGCACGGGTTCCATAAGTATTTTAGCGGAAAAAATAGTTTGTCAAAATTTAAGTGTCTTATGCTTTTGTATGTTAATGAAGACCTTAGAAAATGATTTGACTACTTATTTTAAGTGAATGGTATATATAATTAATTGTACAGTGGAATATCTTTAATTAATTTAGTAGCTCTAACGGATTAATTGTGGAGTATTTTGTTTATGTATATCCCTTAATTTGTAAATGTAGTGATCCAAAAAGTAATATTGTATGAAAAAAACTGCAGTAAATCATAATGCGGTTGGATAAAGTATTAAAGTGCATCGCATCCCTACACGGCGGGTCTTACAAAGCTCTAATAAAGCTCGAGCTACGACAGTAGCTAGGCATTTGCCAACTTGACTCTATCGTTAACATTTCGCTATGTTTTTCATTGAACCGCCATTATGTTTTAAGAAACGGCGTTGCTTGCGAATATTACAATTTTAAAATAAAATAAATATAACAGAAAGTAATATTAATGTATTACACTTTCAGATATAAATTATTTTCACTACTTTAAGCGTTCATTACGCAAAACTTTTAACAATGTGTTACTTTTGTTGAACAGAGATCAGCTTAGGGAGGTATTTTGAAAAATCGACCCTCAAGAGACCCTCCCTTTTTTTTTTTTTTTTTTGTTTAGCTGAGGTATGCAAAAAGCTTTTTTTGTTTAATTTGCAATTCACATAAAATTAACTCATTAAAAACTTCTTTTTCCTTCAATCTGTGTTGTTTAACTTTTCAGTTCACCCGTGCGAAGAACGGGTATACCAGCTAGTATTATTATATTTTGTTTAATATCGTAATTCCTCTGTGCCCAAGGTCACGTATGCTGAGATGGGTACAGTAGGCCTTGGCCCTTATGGACTGTTTCGTCACTGATTTTATTTTAGTTTAACGCAATTTTGCTATATAATCGCATGATTTAAATTATTGAATATAATAAGTTTTATCCTCCCCTTTTTTAAACTTGTATAGTATGGGAAAATTTCTAATTCTTTTGGAACATAATCCATAAAAAGAATTTCTCCTTTATTATTCCTATTTTTACATTTATATTCTTTTATATTTTTGAATATTTTACTAATATATTGAATTTAAACACTTGATAAATTAGCGGTATAAACCGATGCAATATAAACAGATATACGAGGGTTGAGTCGGAAAATAAGTTTCCCCTGTAGACTGTGGTCAGAGATGTGTATGAAAGTAAAAACGCTGATTGAGTTATTAAAGATAAGACATAAGTTTATTTTTTTATATAATACCAAGTACACTGAGACATTTGTTATACCGCTTGATAAGCTTCAAAAGGCCCTCCAGAAAAAAACTCAGACTTTTGCATACGAAAGAAGAGTTTAACGGCTTTTTTGAGTTCAGCATTGCTTCCAAAACGCTTTTCCGGCGTGATTCTTCTTCAAAGCCCAAAGGAAATGAAAGTCATTTGGTGTGAGATCAGGACTGTATGGCGGATGGTGTAGATGCTCCCAACCAAGTTGCAATATGGTTTTGTGTTGCCGTCGCCGAGTCATCCAGCAACAGAACGCCAAATCTGAGTCTTTCCGAATTGCCTCTTTTAATTTCGACAGGGTGTCACAGTACCGCGTAGCATGCACCCAATGTATTAACGAATGATGTATTGATATCCTGCTTGTTCACCTGCTGTGTCTTTTGCCCACAGCCGCTTAATTCTTCTTCAGAATGCAAAGCCCCGAATCTTTCCTGGAGGGCTTTTTGAAGCTTATCAAGCGGTATGACAAATGTCTCAATGTACTTATTACTTTAGTGGAAAAATAAACTTATGTCTTATCTTTATTGTCTCCTTCTACGTTTCAACTTTCTTACACAACTCTGACCTCATTCGACAAGGGAAACTCATTTTCCGACTCATCCTGGTATGTTCGTATATATGCAACGCATATATGCATTTATATATATTTAAATACATTTCGTTCCCAAGCACTAAAATTAATGGATCTCGACAATTAAAATCACTGATCTAATACTTCTTTTCAGTTTATTCTAATTTTCTTTCCACACTATATATGGTTGGAATAAATAGAGATTTGGATATAAAAATTCTTAAGGTGATGCAGAATATATATATGAGAGTTTTTAGTGTTATGATTTAATCAATTTTGAATTCACTCTTAAAAATGTTTAGTTCAGATAAGATAATAAGATACGCGAAGTTATAATTGATGCTTCTTTTTTTGAACAATATGGGCTTTTGAAAATTAATTTTAAAATCTTTGCCTTCCTGAATTCAATATTTGTGAAGAGAAGTATAAATTCGTGCATTGCTTCTTGAAAAACTTCCTTCACCTTTTAACCCCTCAGGGGCTCACCTTCTTTAGGTGAGTACGGGGTTCACGCTCCCGAGGTGCCCTAGTGATCTTTTCCTTCTCCCTAGGGGTTTACTGTCTTTGGTAAACACGGGCTTCACGAACCCGGGGAACCCTAGTGAACCTTCTCTATTTTCGGCCCTTTTTCTTGCCATTCCAATTTCCCTTTCCTTCTTTTCCACCTCAGGGGCTCACTTTCGGGTGAGTACGGGAGGCCACGTCCCCGAGGTACCCGAGTGACTTTTGAAAAGAAAGAAAACCCAAAAAATATTTGCTTGGTTAGTGTTTCAGTTACAGGTCCATATTTAACGTTATATTTAGTTCAGTTAGGGGTTGTTTTGTGTGGTTAATTTTATTTTGGATATTTTGAGTTTAATTATTTCTACTCTTTTACTTTTGGTTTATTTCTTTGGGGTATTTGTAAAATAAAATTCTTTTCGTAATTTAAAACAAATGTTAAGACTGGTTTTTGAGTCTGACCCGCATGTTTGCCGTGTGCGGCGACCCGTACCGGGGGAAAGTGGAGTCTGGGGTTCCTGTTGCGTGCCCTTTGGCCCATGCTTCTCCGTAGACGGGAGGCAGGAGTGAGCCCGCTCCTGTCAATCGGCTAGTGATTAGTTCTGCGGATTCCAATACGGGTTCTTTTGGAATACCAAAGACGGTTGCTTTAGGGTTAGTATTGCAGTTAGGGGTGCCCTAGGTGAACTGGCGGATCACATCCCGAACCTGTACTACTATATCCCAGTACCACCTCTGAGGTAAGTGCCGTGCCTGACACATGTCAGATGACCGGCGGGCTGCCTCCCCTTGTTGGGCTCCATGGTGGGTGGAGGCGTACTGGGATGAACACAAAAATACTATCATGGAACCCTTTAAAAACTCCTCCTCTATTGAGGAGCAACAAATTTCCACTTGTAAATTTTTCATCATGTCCACAACCGATACTTTTTCCAACGTATCCCCCTTTTTGATTCACAAAGGAATAACAGCTTGTGTAGGTGACGTAAAGACTATTCGAAAACTGCGTTCTGGGGACCTTTTTATCGAAGTTACTTCATCAAAACAGGCTTTAGCTCTTGCTAGCCTGCAGAAATTGGCACACTTTGATATTCAGGTTAAACGACATGCCACCTTGAACTATTCTCGAGGAGTAATCTCCGCAGCGGATTTATATAACGTGACCGAAGAGGAAATATTAGAAAATATGGCAGAGCAAAATGTATCCCAGGTCAGGCGAATAACCATAAGGAGGGATGGACAAGTGATTTAAAACAAAGCACCTCATCCTGACCTTCGCTACGCCTGATCTTCCTCAGTCCGTTAAGGTTGCATACCTACATTGTCCTGTACGACCATATATTCCAAATCCGTTGCGTTGCTTTCAATGTCAGCGCTTTGGGCATTCTAAGACCACATGCCGAGGCCAACCAACGTGCGCTCGTTGCGCAGAGGTTGGTCATGACAGCGCTGATTGTAAGGCAAGAGAAAAAATGTGTCAATTGCAAAGGAGACCACCCTTCATACTCTAGATCTTGCCCAACGTGGTCCATCGAAAAAGAAATTACTGCCTTAAAAATAAAAAATAAAATCTCCTATCCAGAAGCCCGGCGTATTGTTTCCTCACGCACGCCAGTTTCTGGAATTAGTTATGCAGCTATAACCAAAAAAAGTACGAAGTCAATAGCTATTCAAACCGACGAACCTACAACAACCACGCCTCGCTCACCTACACCAGGAAAAATAACCGCCCAACCTAACTTCATTACAGTGGATACAAGTATGCCGGTATCCACTCCACCCCATGTCAAGAAAACTCGAAAAACTCGAATAAAAGAATCTGGGGTACTAGCTAATAAGAAAAAGAGGTCGAACCTCTCCAAGAAACCCCATGACATGGAGGAGGATGTCATGGAAATCCATGCATCCCAAAGTGACGAAAGTTTACTGGATGATCTGTCGCCCAGACCTTCGTCTTCTGGCTCCTTGCGAGGAGCAAGTGCGAAGACTTGATGCCCTCTTTTATCTCCTGGAACTGCCGTGGTCTAAGAACTCGACTTGATGATCTCAAATCCCTCATATCCACGTACCAGCCCGCATGCGTTGCTCTTCAGGAGACATTTCTGAAGAGTACCATGACAATGCACGTGCGTGGTTATAATTGTGTACGACGGGATGTAGATGGCGATACATCTTCAACTGGAGGTGTATGCCTTTTACGTCCCATCTATATCCCAGTAATGTCGTCACACTGCACACATCATTACAGGCTGTGGCTGTTCGGATTCACATCCATTCTTTGGTCACAGTCTGTTGTGTTTATTTACCACCCAACGATGTTGTGCCACAAGTGGATTTGAATCATTTAGTCAGTCAATTGCCAGCTCCATTTCTTTTGCTCGGTGACTTTAATGGACACAGCCCTCTGTGGGGCATGATGATACAAACTCTCGTGGGCGGCAGATTGAACAGTTGATCTCGGATCACTGTCTCTGTCTGCTCAACAACGACGAGAAAACTTATTTCCATGCACCCACGAGAGCCATCTGTTCGCCAACTCTGCTACCGATGTTGAATTTCGAGGTTGCAAACGATCTGCACAACAGCGATCATTTCCCTCTCCTAGTCTCTCATGTTAATGGTGCGGGGACGCGTTTTCGTCCCCCCACTTATCATTTTCATCGCGCAGACTGGGATAAGTTCACACGGTTGGCGATTATCACGGGCACAATGGCCCAGAACAGGGCAGTTGATGAAGCAGTGTTCCATGTCACTGAAGCTATTCGGAATGCTGCCGATGCAGCCATTCCCAGAACATCCAATTATCCTCGAAAGCTGTGCAAACCATGGTGGAACGCTTCCTGCCAACAAGCCAAAAAGGAACAAAGGAGGGCGTGGGGTATTTTCAGGAGGTACCCCACATCTGATAATCTCATAGCGTTCAAACGTGCAAAAGCGTTAGCTCGTAGAATACGTCGTCAATGCCAGAGAGAATCTTGGATCCAGTATGTGTCTTCAATCACATCGTCAACTACCAGTCAACAGTTATGGAGAAAGGTCAAAGCAGCGAATGGCCTTTATCGGGATTTTAACATTCCGATATTGGAAACTTCTACTGCTTTGTATTCGTCACCTTTAGATGTGGCCAACTTGATTGGCACAACATTTGCTAGTGTGTCCAGCTCCGATTCATATAGCCCTGCATTCCAGGCGACTAAGAATCGTTTAGAGCGGACACCTATCAACTTCAGGTGCCGACAACCTTTACCATATAACTGTGACTTTGACATGTTTGAATTGCAGAGAGCCTTATCATCGGCCCACAATACTAGTCCAGGTCCTGATGGAATATCCTATGTATTGCTTCGCCATTTGAGCGAGGATTCACTAGTAAGTCTCCTTTACCTATTCAACCGAATATGGAGGGAGCAGGTGTATCCTACTCAATGGCAAGAAGCCATAGTGATCCCCATTTTAAAACCTGAAAAAGATCCTAAGAACCCTCTCAGCTATCGACCGATAGCACTCACGAGCTGCCTTTGTAAGACACTAGAACGTATGGTCAATGCCCGTCTCGTTTACCAGTTAGAAAAGAACAAATGCATTCCTCTGTTTCAGAGTGGCTTCCGTAAAGGAAGATCCACTCTCGACAATATTATTGCGCTAGAAAACAAAATTAGACACGCTTTTGTCCGGAGGAATCATTTAGTTTCTATCTTTTTCGATATCGAGAAAGCATATGATCGTACTTGGCGCTATGGGATACTTCGCACTTTATTTGATTTTGGATTCAGAGGCAATTTGCCTACTTTTATTCAACATTTTTTCAAAATTCGTACTTTTAGAGTGAGACTGGCTGGCACTCTTTCTGCTCCTTTTACCCAAGCTGAGGGAGTTCCTCAGGGGAGTATTTTGAGTGTCACCCTTTTTATATGTCATATCTCACATTTTACATGTTTTATCGCCTTCTATACAGGCTTCACTATACGTGGACGATCTACAGATCAGTTGTGAAGGTTCGGACATGCGCTTGATTGAACGACAGTTGCAAACTGCCGTCAACAACATTTTAAAGTGGTGCGACACCAACGGTCATAGTATTTCGGCGAGCAAGAGTTGCTGCGTGCACTTTTGCCGCAAACGGGGTATTCATCCAGACCCCGAAATACGCATCCGTGATATACAAATTCCCCGTAGTTCCCGACGTACGATTCCTCGGAGTAATTTTCGACCGCCGGCTCACTTTCCTTCCGCATATTTTACAATTGCGGAAGAGGTGTGAAAAGTCTCTAAACCTCTTGAAGGTGTTGTCCAACACCTCTTGGGGGGCGGATCGAACATCATTACTCCGAGTGTACCAGGCAATCGTACTCTCTCGCATCGACTACGGATGTGTTGCATACGGGTCGGCGTGCAACTCTACTCTGAAAAAACTTGACCCCGTCCACCATATGGCATTGAGAATCTGCTCGGGTGCGTTTCGCACATCACCGGTGCAGAGTCTCTATGTTAACTGTCATCAGCTTTCTCTAGATCTTCGACGGAGGAAGCTGTCTCTTGCGTATTATACTAAGATCTTGTCCGTGCCTTCACATCCTCTGCAGAATGTGTATATGAGTACCAGCATGAAGAGACTTTATGATGCACGGCCGTCTAACATCCGGCCGTTTATGGATAGGATGAAGCTTCATATTTCTGAACTCGACCTACCTAACGTGCGTATCCAGCAAAGGAACCTTTTCCTATTCCAACCTTGGAATACGCCACGGTTCCATTATATCAACCCTTTTGCCACTTACAGTAAATCCACTGTAGCGCCTGTCGTCTTTCAACGCGTCTTCGCCTACCACCGCAGTCAGTATAGTCGTTATTCGGCCATCTACACTGATGGTTCGAAACGTGCAGATTACGTTGGCTGTGGAGTCGTGATTGAAGATATTATGCACGGTTATAGGCTCGACACTTCTTGCAGCATTTTCACTGCCGAAGCTGTCGCCATTTACCGTGCACTTCAATTAATCGACTCCACTATGCCCCGTAAATACTGCATCTATACTGACAGCATGAGTGTACTCGAAGCGCTTGAAAACTACCACGATCGCTGCCATCCAGTGGTATGTACGATACTCGACATTACGAGTCGACTGTACAGCAAGGGTTTCGATATCGTGTTTTGCTGGCTGCCAAGTCACGTAGGAATCATAGGCAACGAGCAAGCGGACAGCGCGGCAAAGTCGGCGACGACGCACCTGCCGCTAGCTGTTCCGCTATCGGATATGAAGCGCGTCATCATGCATCATATTTTTAACATCTGGCAGGAATCATGGAGTCAGCAGTTGGATAACAAACTGCACTCTGTGAAACCTGTCATAGGAGCATGGCCTGTGATGCCACTGCGAACAACTGATGTCAAATTGACTCGTCTTCGCATTGGTCATACTCGCTTCACTCACAGGCATTTGTTATTTGGAGAACGCGCTCCTGAATGTCCTTCATGCCATGTCTCTTACACTGTTCATCACATTTTAATCGATTGTCCCGTTTTTAACCATCATCGCATCACCTTTTTTTCATAAATCTGTTTTAACCTTATCTGACTTGGTGGGGGAATCTCCCCACCAAAATCTATTTGCTTTTATGAAGAAAAATTGGATTTTTATATTTCATTTGACTTTTTTAAAAATGTTTTATCTTTACCTTTATTTTTTTTTTATATATGTGCATGCAGGCATGCACATATATAATTATTTTTATATCATTGTATTTTTCTTGTGTATTTTTAACCTAGTTTTAATATTTTAACAAACGTGTGGCGCAGTATAGCCAATTTTGGCTCTTGCGCCATAAAAACCCAAATTCACTCACTCACTCATTCACCTTTTAAAGAATTTAAGTAAAATATTTTTCCTCTTTATTCTTTCTCTCTCTAACTGTGTGTAAACTGTGCTTATAATTTTTTTACTCGGAAGTCTTATTGAAACAAGAGTTTACCAGTATAACTATTATATGCATCTATGAAATAATACCTAAGTGTTTTAACAATACTTATTATAACCAATTAGGTAGATGGGCAGCTACGCACACTCACCGAATTCTTTTTCTGCAGTCTTTACTAAATTATGTATCCCAAGCGGGGACTCTTTTTTATATTTTGTTTTGTTCTTGTTGGGCTTATCGCAGACAGGTTGTCAAATAGTTAATATATTTGTTAACTGTCGAATAAGCAATTTAAAAAAAACAACAACCTAATTCTTGTTCATAAGTGTGCACAATTACAGTTACTGGTTTTTTAGTGCTGTCCGATGTTGCAAAAAGTGTCCTGGATTCTTAGAATTTTATTACAGGCGAGGACTGTTTTCAATATTTTAGACCTATATGTTTGATATCGCGTTTTTAAACATTCTCTTATGGTTGCATGTACAACAGTGCTTCTCAAACTTTCAATGTTTGGGACCCAATTTCAGTCCAAATTTTCATCGCACCCCCTCATGCAACAACTATGTATTGAATGTAATTATAATGTACTTCGACGCTAAAGCTACAATGCGACTTTCAATATAAATTGCAAAAATTATCAAGATAAGCATAACATTTTGTATATAGTTTTGTACATGACAAGCCCAAGGAAATAACTTGTAATTACTATTAACTTGTTTTCAATTTAGTATTGATTAATTAATTATCAAATACTTTTTACCATATTAATGCATTTATAAGTATCTGAAATCAGTGTGAATGTGGACTTTATTTTTTATTATGTCAGAATGTATTTTGCTTTGCTTTCTTTCAGTAAATTGAAAATTATTTTAATTATGTTATTTTCAAATTTTCGATATGCTCGTGCTTCCTTAGGGGTTGAGAGACAGTTTGAGAAACGCTGGTATACAGTGAAAATAGTTTTACACGGAACTGAGGGAGACATAAATATTTTTTAACGTTAAAGAATATAGCAAAAAAAAAAAAAAAAAATCAATCAAATTAAGTTTGTTAGAAAACATTTTATTTACATAGATATGTGTATATGCATGTATTTAATAGAAATCAATGAAACAAAAACATTCTCAAGAAATTATTGAAATTAAACCGAAAATTTTAAATGGGAGAATTCTGAGATCTCGCTTGTTTGAACCAAACATGTAAAGCCGTGACTCAAACTTACTCCGTTCAGGCATTTCTGTAGTTTGCTTTATTTTTTAAATTTATCTTTGATTATGTAGAGTTTGCACTACCAAAATCTTCAGATGTCCGTTCTGCTTTTGATCAACATCTTAAGAAGCTCTATCTTCATTCTAAGCAAGAGAACACTTTACTTTCCTCCTGAGCTTTTTGCTATTGTGCTCGTTAAAAAATTCTTCTAAAACAGGAAGGGAAAAAAAACGCGAACCAAACTCACTGCATTTTATTCACACTGCCAGGCACTTGTCACCGAATTCCAAAGCCAACTAATGAGTGAGATGATTTTGTGAGGCGTTTTTAGGGGTAGAGGGTGAAAGTAGCTTAGATAAAAATAAAATTGGTTCGTGTCACAAGCTATTCCCAGTATATTTCAAAGCCAAGTTAGCCTTCTTTCTACGAAACATGTGCAACTACCTGTCTTTCATTTCACGTCCCGAGTTTGGTTAGTATTTATCGATGTTGTTCATTCCTTAAAGGGAGATCTTTTAGTGTTAAGCGATTTTCGTTTCACCTTAAGAGAAAAAAATGGATGAAAATGCATAGTAGTTTGTCAGTATTGTTGTATTATTTCGTGTTAACCGATATTTCATCTTAAGCATTTTTGTGTTAAACGAATTTCGCTGTCCTTAATATTGTAGTTCGTTGATGGGAAGCTAGTTCTATAACATTAGCAGAAGCAATGCAGACATTTTGAATTAATATGTCAATTTCAGCAAAAGAAAAACCACACATTTATGCGGTCTGTCAAAAAATTTCCTTGTATTCTAAAAGAAAATAGCGTTGTTTAGGAACAAAAATTCATGTCAAATGCAGATACTTATTTTAATAATTCTAGTATCCAATAGTTAGAAATGTGGATATCTAATTTTGATAATGTTAGTAAATTTCAGTGAATAAATTTGCGAGCTGAAATTGCCTTGCTTAATTAAAAAGATAATGCAAAAGTTGTCAATGGGGGAAATTATAAAAGATTCCACAAATACTGAGGACCTATTTGATGAGCACCAGTTGTTGAATAAAATACTTCGAAACCAAAGGGTAAGTTGTGGTTCAAATTCAGAAAAAAAGTACCAAATACGATTGAAGAGACACTGAAAGCAATTTTTAAAGATGCTTCAAAAGACTTGTATTTCATGTTGCAATATCACTAAAATGTAGAGATTGCTACGTCTTTGCGTGGGACATCTAAAGTGACTTTTTTATTATGCAGAGCTAATGGCACACACAAGTGTGTGTGTGTGTGGGGGGGAGTTCCCGTGTTGGACCTCCCCTCCTCATATCCCTTGATTTTTTTCGATTGATTGTAATCTTACGTACATAGTACATAAAACAATCAAATATTGGTTATTGATAACTAATTTTATTAGTTAATGCTTATTATTTGTTCAACAAATTGTTTTTTACTGTTTTTCTTGTTCCGGACAATCGACAAAACCAAAGGAATATGTCAGGTGGTGTATTGGGGTATGATACGAGAATGGGGGACTTTCGACCCTGGACATTCATGAAAAGTTCCTGTGTGCGTCACTGTGCGGAGCAGTTGGTCTGTCAAAAGGAGTGGATTTTCAATATCTATTGTTAAACATCTCATAAATGTTAAAAATTAATTAAGAACTTTCTTGTCAAATTTGAGAGCTGAATAAATCTAATATTTTAGTAAACTGTTAAGACTTTTAAGTAATTTCAAAAATAAGTTCTCCTGGGTTGGTGCTCATTTAACACGGTAAGCATATCCAAACATGGCATACATATACATATACACACACACATATATATATATATTAATGCGACGCCGGTTTAACTTAAGTTAATTTGATTAATTTATTTCGTTCGATCCATTTTAAATAAAACCCGGTTCTATTCTTCTGTTGGCGTCACACTATAGCTTACGTTTAAACATTAGATCTTTTAAAGACAAATAAACTGTACGCTAAATAAAAACCATTTTCTAATTAATCATTAATTTATTTTAAAACAATAAGATTGAATTTACGTTAAATTATAAAGAGATACATAACAGAACATTACTTAACTGATAGAGATCTGAGAGAGAGGAGTCATGATGGTGGTGCCCGGAGAGTTCCCAACCGCCGTATTTGAAGGGACGTGTCAGACCAAGTAGGTGTGTGTGAAAGCCCCGAGAGAGTCAAAAAAGTGCCAAAATTCGGGGTGCATTAGCTTTTATTCCAAGGCGGTTTGCTCCTGTATTCTGGATTGGATTCTTTACAGTCATTCAATCAGTTTTTCTGATTGGTCTAGAGTCAGCGGAAGGATATCCTCTCCCGGTCAATGACATCCCCAAGCGCGGGAAATTCCCAAAAACACCCCATATCATGATGTATTTATGGGTACATTGCCTTCTTCCAGGCGTGGGAACACGTCACCCTTTTCGGTGGGGTAAGAGACGCACCCAATAAATTCCTTTTCTTGTAAACAACAACAGGGCAGATATAAAAATTACAGTTGCAATCCCTAGGGACCGGCGACCCCCATCACTCCTCCCCTCTTTCAGATTAACAAAACTAAAAATGAATGAAAAACAAAAATTTCAGTAAGTAAACGAAATACAGAATTGGCCTAGCGTCGGCAAATGTCTATTCACAGACTCCTGTTCACGATCAGCTGTCCACGTCTTGATGGTAGAGAAACAAATCTTCTGGGGCTTCGTAATCTCGCTGTAGTCGTTCGTGGACTTGTGCTGTTTGAATCCCGCTCCATCATCGCTTAGATCTTCCTAAAGGAATCTGCTAAACTGCAAAAAGAAAAAAAACTTTGTCTCCCAGGGAAACCATATTAGTAATGAAACAACAATTATCAGAAAAAAATTTAACTTGGCCCTTTGTGACCGCCGTCGAAAACTCCAAGCACCAACCTCCAACTCCTCTCACCGCTCATAAAATAAAAATAAGAATGTTAAAAAAATACAATCAATTTCTGAAGTTCCTACCCAATTCCGTGAGGGAAAAAACCAAATTAACTATCAACAACTACAATGACGTTAATGTACGAAGAGGAGAAAAAAAATTTCACTGAATGGATCACCCAAACAATTTACAAAGACATCAGACACAGACTGACAAATAGAAATAATTAAACAATCACAAAGAATCGTGTGCCACTAAATAATAAAAAATATTAGACAAATAACACGTAACAATGCAAATTTGGCGTATCTAACAACTGCGCAACTCACAAAAACAACACTTAGGAGTACTGAACAAAATACATTGATAAGAAATAAACGCCAGTGAAAACATTTACATACAATTCAAGCGTGGCACCCAGAAACAGACACCTCAAAATCGTTTAACATCGAAATCTTGACACGACTAATGTGAAGTGAATGTCCCAGACCACCAAAAAAATACTAGCAGAACTCTTCACATACTCAAAGCATAAGGAATTTCAATGGTTCACTAAGAGCATTGATAACAATATTTAATGAAAATAATTAAGTAAAAGTAAAAAAAAATTAGAGATTGAAACGATGGGTGTGCATAAGTGGAGAAAAAAAAATTGTAACTTCGTAGAATGCTTGATAGCCTAAGAAATTAAAAAAATTCACTACAAGCATTGGTTACAAATAAAAGTGTAAAAAACATTAACGGAATTAATTAAGATTTTGCTCCTGTATTCTGGATCGGATTCTTTACAGTCATTCAATCAGTTTTTCAGATTGGTCTAGAGTCAGCGGAAGGATATCCTCTCCCGGTCAATGACATCCCCCAAGCGCGGGGAAATTCCCAAACACCCCATATCATGATGTATTTATGGGTACATTGCCTTCTTCCAGGCGTGGGAACACGTCACCCTTTTCGGTGGGGTAGAGACGCACCCAATAAATTCCTTTTCTTGTAAAAACAACAACAGGGCAGATATAAAAATTACAGTTGCAATCCCTAGGGACCGGCGACCCCCATCAATATATATATATATGTATATGTATGTCATATATATATATATATATATGTATATGCATGTCATGTATATATATATATATATATATGTATATGTATGTCATGTATATATATATATATGTATATGTATGTCATATATATATATATATATATATATATGTATGTCATATATATATATATATATATATATATATATATATATATATATATGTCATGTATATATATATAAAGAGTAAAAAAATTCATACATATCGAGTAAAAACAGTGTTAATTAACCTATAATGAAAAATAAAGTAATTCGTCTGTAAAATTATTTGCTTCAGTTTAATTAATCGTTTTGAGCATATCAAGGTTATGTCCATAGAATAGAAGGAAGCATCGTATTTTAGCAAAACAAATTACACATAAGAGAAAATGTCCTTAAGAACGTTACAACACCTCGTCAGCTAGGAGGAAAAACACGTAATAAATAAAACTATTTAACTAAACATGAAAGAACGGCACACCCGAGAAGTTATCCAACGATTTCGTAAACTGTCAAAGATCAGGAAAGAATTTTCTCATCCAATTCATCAAAGAAGGTGAAGCCGATTCAATACTATCAGAAATATTTTTTTCCCGACATGCTTCATAACTGATACAAATGCTTGGAGGAAACTCAACCCCTTGAAGTTTTTTTTTAATTAACCCTAGTATTTTTTTTCCTCCTTCTAAACACGAACATACCTGTTTGCTTATCAAGATAAAGTCCCAAGAAAAAAATAATTATTACTATTTTTTTTGTAACGCTGTTCTTATAATCAGTTTACGAAATTGCCTGCTGAAACCTCCTTCGTTTCGTCACAGATCGTTGACGTGGGGATCTTCATTAAGCCGATCACCCCTTCCAAATATGTAAGCTCGCTTAACACTTCTGCGCCAGGGCTTCGGTAACCCCACCTGTTTTTTTGAACCGTTACCCAACGGACCAGACCAGTTTAATAAACCCGTAGGTGTAATTTGCCGGCAATCAAATGTCGACCCGGAGGTTCTGCCCTACATTTGGGGCACACGCAAGGGATGAGGTACTTTTTCGAGGAGTTCCAAGGTTAAAACACGACGGGAATGCTTGATTCGTATATACTCATCGATGAAATTCTTTTTCTACTTTAGAATTCGGTATTTACCAGAACTTAATGTTGCAACAACAAGGAGAAAACAACAACACTCTTTGAGTATACACAAATGGAGCCAATTACTTTTTTTGTTTTGTTCACTGATTCGAACTGGAGACGTTATGGCTTGAAAGTATACAAGATGAACTCTTTTAAGTCTCTTGCGATATTTCGATTTAATTATGGTTCTGTAATGCGTGGAGGCTTCGAAAGAGAAGGTCAGTAGGTCTGGCAGAGTGTGTGCTCTATCTTTTGTTTTGTGGCAGATTAGTAAATCGAAAACAAAGAACTGTTTACGTTTGGTAGACAATGTTTTATTACTGGAGATAATTTGTTACATTTCAAAATATTTTTCTTTGATAAAAAATGTATTTTTAATTTGATGAAGAGTAATGGGTTATTTTGTTTTTGGGATTGATATATCTTAAAGAGAAAAAAAAGTATTATATTTAAGTTTACCCAATAATATTTATAATGAAATTCATAATAAAAAAAAGAAAATTTCATTTTTTTTCTTGAATATCAATGGATCTTAATTTTTTCCGCATCTTCTGTATTTCGAGAGTTGATTCCAGTTAGTGTTTAAGGTTCAAGGACACAGAAAGAACAAATAATAATTTATATATTAACCTAATGTACAGAAAATTCAGCACCATCAACGTGTTTTAACGTAAATGTATCGGTTAGCAATATTCATGCAAGTATTAAAAACTGCATTAGACGATAATATGAGATATACGAATAGAAAAGTGAACCCTACGAAAAATTTAATTTGTATTTACATAAACATAGTGTTTTTGTGATTAGATTAATAACTTTTCTTCAAGGTTTATATATTTCTTGCCTTTAATTAATATTCTTGTAAGATAAGAAAGTAAATCCATTGCTATTGTTTACCCTTTGTATATTTCCCATTAAGATTTCTTTTAGCAGAAATGGGATTAATTTTTAAGGCTAATTAAAGATAGTTCTAAGGTTTTCACAATGTTGTCAGTGGCGTAGCGAACACCCCCGCGATTCCCGCATCGCGTGGGGGGAGGTAGGATTCTAGGAGGCTCAAAGCCTGACTGACGTCAAGTACGCTTTTAACTAATTTATAAAATATTAAAGATAAAACCTGACTTTGCAGGGGTGGAGGGGACTTACATTCACCGTTACGCCACTGAATATGGAACAAAATATATTTATGATTAACGATGTTTAACTGATTTATAAAACTATTCAAAACTATTGAAAACTGTGTTATTATTAATAAGGTACTTCTGTTTTACTTCCTTCAAATTTTTTCAATTTTGATTTGTCAGACATTGTAAGTTACAGAGTGAAGAATTCCTGTACTGCGTTTTCAGGAATCAGGTTCTAGTAGTGATTAATTAGCTATTGTATTTTATGAAGTTTAATGAATGTTATGTAAGCTTAATAATACTTCAAAGGGTGATTTAATTTGTGTTATCCAAATAATTTTTGTTCCCCCAAACCATCTTTTGAATTTCTAACAAAATATTTTAGAAAATCCATCAGCACATCGGAAAAACAAATATAACTTTAATTGAAAAATGTGATTATAAGTGTTGATACTGAATCAGACAGTTTGGTGAGTTGTTTTTGATGATGAATGATACATAATTGAAATGGGGAGATAAGACTATTATATATAATAAATTCGGTGAAATCCAAACAGAAAAAAACAACTATCAATCCACATGTCAGATATAAATTATATTGCAAGTTCCAGAAGATAAAAATTTTATTTCTAAAATAATTTCAGTCTACAAGTAATTATCCCCAAATCATATCAACTGGCCTTCAAATTCTAAATTTGGTATCACTGCCGGATTCATCTGCAGAATTCTATTTTTTTTGCATGCTTCCAGGAAGATTGTATTTTTTCATGAGGACACGGAAGTTTTCGAATAACTTGGAAGCCCGCCAGTATTGTTTATATCCAATCCACTCACACCTTGAGGCAAAAAGAATCAAGTTTTTTTTTCATCCGAGTCCAATGAAAGATATTAAATGTCTCGTCAATACGTATTGCAGTAGTGTCTGTATTTTTTTGTAGATGAAGATTATAGATCGTTACCTCGGTGCTTCCTTTTTCAATGCCCACGTGTATCCTGTAAACAGCACTTTAGATGAAAATGACTTGGGTAATTGAATGCTTAGCTGATATCGCGCTGTATTATCAGGTTCACCAGGGTGTTCATCAAATACAAATTATTTCTGTATGACATTGAAAGAAGTAATAAGTAATCACCTAATAGAGCATCACAAGCGCAGACATGGGAGCTGCTCTTTTATGTATTTGATATAATAGGGTTTTTTGTGTATAATTGATTGGCATCATTAACATCAATAGACTCAATGATTTTTTATGAAAGAATATCGTCACTTATGCTTAATGATTAAATATAGGAAGATTTGATAATATAATGGTGGATTTGTCTTCAGTTACAGACTCATCCATTGCCAACTGATGGTTAAATGGAGAATTTTTTTAAAAAAATTTAAATATCTCTCTCTCTAATGCTGCATTGTAATTCAATATCTCAAATCTACCTAACACACAACGTTAAAATAATACATGAAATAAAAATGCATCAAAAAATATTAGTAAACAAGCACTAAAATAATGTATTATAAACAGCCAAAATAAAATGTCAATATTTTTCTACATAATGATCCTGACTTTTTCAGTACATTTGCTCTGTTCATAGCAGATTTTTATTTTAACAACAGGAAGTAATAACTATCTTATATGTATATATGTATATATATATATATATATATATATATATATATATATATATATATATATATATATATATATATGTATATATGTGTGTGTGTGTGTGTCTAGTTATAGGTATTTAAATAAAGGAAATGAATACTACTTACATTTTAAGAATTTTTGCAACATATTCATACAAATTCTCAAGAAACAGAGGACAAACATTCCTTTAATAATGAGTCACGCAAAAATAAATAAATAAATATATTCATTATGAAATTCCATTCAATATCTAATTGTTTAAAATATAATATTTCTTAACCATGAATATATTCTTTTGGTTGTATGTTGGTTTAAGTTTAGTAAATTTCTTTCGATATACATTCTAAAATCTGTAAATCTTTCTGAAACGAGATATATCGTAGAGAACGAATTATTAGCTAATTTTGTAAGGACATATATGTATAGATTTTTATTTGAAAAAAATCGTTAATATAGACCCGAAATTTCCATTGTATAGATGCAATATTACAAAATAGAAGAATAAAATTCATTATGCAGTTTTATCTTACATACATGTCTGATTTCGTATTATTTCTGAAATTTTTTAAAGTTAATTTTTAAGGTGACTGTGTGTGTGTGAGTTCGTTTAGAACAGTGATTTTGAAAAAACGTTTAAAAGGGGAGAAAATTAATCATTTTCACCTGAAATAGAATACACACTGCTGGCTACACAAAATGAAAACACCAAGAAGGGCCAGAGCAATTTATTTGACTGATAGGATGTTGTACAAAGATAAACGATTGGAATTACATCCTCTTGGGACAAGTGAATGATGACAAAATTAATAATTTGTGTATCCGCATTTGTTGACTGTAACCGTTTCCAAACGCCTCAACATAGAATCAAAGAGGCTTTGGATGTATCCTTAGGGTACAGCAGCCCATGTGGCTTCCACATATTACCAAAGTTGATCTGATGTATCCCGGGCCAGACGCTATGCAAACATTTGTCGTTGTGCATACGTTTTCAATTAGCAATAGATGGGGAGAACACGCAGGCCAAGGAAGCAATTCAATGTGATGGGTGAAAAAGAACTTATGAGTACTGCGTGCCACGTGTGGACGCGCATTATCCTGTTGGAATATGGCTGATGGCAATCGCTGAATGTATGGGCGAACCACGGGCTCCAGCACCTCAGAGATGTAGCTCTGGCTGTTCAATGTACCGCATTGCGTACTAGAGAGGTGCAGTTGTGAAATCCCATACCACCCCAAACCACGATACTGGGGGCAGAACCAGTGTGGTGATGCATAACGCAACATTAGAGATTTTGTAACAAAAACCCCGGTATTATTTCAACGGATAGTAACTTTGAAAGTATAGCGAATCTTTCAGCAAAACTAGTTCATTCTTTTAATAGAAGTCCTAGCTATATATAGGCAAAATCTTATTATTATTCGAAGCACTTTTCATGAAAGGAGAATGTTTTGAAAATATGTCCTTCTTTCTCCAATTCTTGCCCAAAAACTGCATTTAAATAATTTTTGTAATAATATTTTTAAGACAATTTTATGACCACATATTCTAATTCTAGTGACTTTTAATATCAAAATATTATTCATTCACACACCTTTTCAAAATTACGGTTCCGAACGTAATCAGTTAACAATAAGATCTTAAAACGTTTTTTGTTTAAACGTTGTCGTTCTTTATAATAATATTAACTTTTTTTTACTGAAGTTAGAGCCAATCGTTTTCAATCGTTTCAATAAAATGTTCTACAAAAGACTAAGTTTAAAAACGAGTTTAAAAGATATTACATATTGCATATTATTTACTAAAACTATTAGTTAAATTTAATTTTTAAAAACTCAATTTTGGGAGAAGAATTAAGTGAAATTTCTCACTTTCTTCAGCAAAAAAACCAAAAATTCAATTCTTTAATTTCAAGTAATTTATTTTGTGTTCAGAAATAAAGAAGAAACAATAAAAATGTACAGTACATTAGATTACGGAATGTCCAGATCATTCATATTATTTGACGCCTTTTTTCTCTCATTAGATCTATCAATCTGAATCAACATCCAATAATAGTCGTCATTAAAGGCTGAAGTGCGAATGGATAGCAGGGTGGAGTTCTCTTATTTGTCATGCTGATACCTAGCAGGTTGGGCGTGGCGTGTCAAACCAATAATGTAAGATTTGAGATACGTAATTGGATTATAATGATAAAAGAATATCTCAATAGAGGCGTGGTTTATTAAATTGATCAATATTCTATTATAATTGAGGCGTGCATAAGTTCTCGATTACCATTCGTCACATTTTGATGAGAATGTTTTGATGGAGATACGTGTTATATTTTATTAGCATAGGTAACTTTAATGATATATATCAATGGCCTTCAAAATTTTTCAACTCATGGAACCCTTAAAACTAGAAGGTGTTTTCAGAGAACCCAGAGAAAATACCTTAAAATAATATTTAAAATAGGTCAACATGCTATAAGTACTTAATGTAAAGACAATTAAAAATGTATTGCATTTGTTATTCAAAAGTTTTACTGTAATTTTAATTTAATTTACTCACATATTAATAATGTAAATTTGTCGTCCAAGTGTCACCTATCCATGTATTATATTTAGTAATTGGTACATGTGCTTGTATTTTTGTACACAAACTGTCTAAGTATTGAAGCTATCTGCAGTCACACATTTCTCTCAAAACTGTTCTTGCTTAAATTTCGATTTTAACGTTGAACCTGTTGATATGCAGATAAGTTGTCCCTTCTCCTTTATGATAGATGTTTTTCCCACAAATGAAAAAGGTGTATTTTCCATTAAAAATTGTTTAATTTTGCAAAACATTATACTAACGAGTATCAAATTATGGTTACACAAACTTTATTGAGAGCGTGAATCCATTTTGTATACACATTTGCAATTTTCTTTTCATTTCTTATTGTACCCCAAAGTAGACCTCGGGGAACTCAAAGGATCGATGGAACACAGTTTGAAAACCACGGATGCATGTAATCCATTACTTGAATATAATACAGTAATAGTGAAAGTTTTTATAATTTGGAGTAAGTGAAGTTATAAATCATTATTTTAACAGCCTTGTAGAAATCTCAGTTCAAAAACATTTCCATAATAATGCTTTTACTTTTTGAAATTATCATAAAATAATTAAAAACTTTGTTATGTTTGCATGATACAGTATACGGTTTTTCCGTTGAATTGCATATTTTTACTACAATAAAGTTGTAGAAAAGCAATGGAGTCCATTAAAAAATTTTTGATATGACGGGAAAATATTGAAAAGAAAACGTTTTTTTTCTTTAAACACACAATTATTTTTACACTGCGTATAGAAACAATATACCCATTAAAGGTTCTGAGTTTCTTTGGATGCGCAATACCATAGATTTAATCTAGCCCTATTCGAATTTGGTTGCTTGCAACGACGGATCAGACATTTTATCTATCTAAATGAGGTTAGATAAAAAATTAAAGACAATATACCTTACATTAAATTTAAGAAATAATAATATTGAACAATTATTTACTTGCAATAAAATCATAAATATTTTGCAATATTTCTTAATACAATACGAGTAGCATTTTACAATTTAATATGTTTCGAGATTCATCACATGACTACATGCATTTGTTCGTATTCATGGAGTAAATATGTTTCACATTTCTCAATAAGACTTAATGAAAGTTAAAGAACAATACCAAATTAACAAAAAATATTTGAAATGATTAAGATTAAGTACATACGTAAAATGCATTTCAATCATAAAAAGAATTTCCTTTCATGTATTTTACATAAATATATCTCTTTAGACTGCATCTTTTACGGATATTCATCTAGAAATTCCTTTTTTTTTGTTTTCTGATTTGTAATTAGTTTTTCCTGCATAGATTATTTAAGAAAAATGTTTTAAGAAATTAAGCAAATTTTGCGATTTAATACAAAATTTTGACGTGGAAAGATCTAAATTAACTCAAAGAATAAAGAAATAAAGACTATTCAATATAATAGGGGAAAAAAAGAAACACAATGTTAAAAGGCAAGAGTTAAGAAAAAATGTTCATTTCTCGGTTGAAAGATAAATTTTAATTTTTTTTATACAATCTATAAAATATTTCACTATAGAAACAGATACACAATCAGATAGCTATTATATAAAACAATTACAAAAAAAAGAATAAATAACTTTTAATTGATTTTCATTAAGTGTCATATCAGAAATCAAAACAAGTAATCATGAAAAAAAAACATTCCATTAAACAGAAAACGGAAGCTAATCCTTTCAATTAAATTTTACCCAATGTTTTTAAAAATAATGAAAAACTGCGGCCACCACCAATTATATTTCTAATTAAATCATTTGACTCTCAGGGTCGCTTAAAAGCCTACCGACAGCATTTTAAGGTCAGAAACTTGCATCTCTGATTATCAATGGCGATTGAATTGAAGAGGAAGAAGAAGTAAGAACACGTTGACCTTTGGTATCGTAAACACTGCATTCTGCTTTTTACGTGCAATCAGGACAGCAAATGTAATCTGTAGATCATTGGGTGCCACAGATTTTATGTCCTCCAGTTGTTCGGCACTCCTTTTCACTTCAGCTCCTTTTACGAACACAACGAGTTCGAAGGTCAGTTCGGACGAAAGCATCTCAACTCTTCTTTCTTTTGACGTCAATTACGAAATTATGGATTCTCACCGATTCTTCGTACGTTTGGTGGCACAAATGCTGGTATTAGAGAGAAAATTATTTTATGGAATTATCTTTATGAAATATTGATATTTCGCAACGTTCTTCAGCAAAAGCTTTGTTATATTGTGGTTTGTGTTTTATCCCGATAATCCTTTTTTATTGTAATGATTAAAGACTTAACGGAAGTTGTTTTGAAAAGGAACAAGAATTTATTGTTTTTATAAATGCAGGAATACCTTGTTTAATGCAGCTTAACTCAAAGCGTATGCTGCTTTAGTACGGTTAATAGTGTTATTAATTTCAGTTGTACTGATTGATTCTCTTTGATGCAGTTGGAAGATATTTTGCTTTAAAATATCCCGAGCGACCATTGAGCAACAGCACACTGGCCATCGCTTGTAAAGTTCATCGAAACATTTCGGGAATCCATTGTTAGTAATTCCCTTCAATTCAGCCTGCGATGCATTTTTAATTTCATCTGCAGATTGGTCTTCATTTAACATGCGGGGAGCAATATGTTGACACACTTTATGCATGATAAGATGCTTAGTCGGTAACCGTTGACATGAGGCCGAAGATATTCTAACTGATTTTGCTATTGTTTGAAGTCTGTTTTTACGTACCGCCACAGAAACCTTTTCGGTGTTTTCAGCGGCGTGGGAAGTCTACGAACGTTCAGAGCGTTTGTCGTCTTCGACACTTTCCCTGCCCTAATGTATCACATCCTTACATTTGCTTCAAAAGTTCGTAAGATTCCGTAGCAATTTTTTCCGAACGAAAACAAAATTTGATATATTCATTTTCTACTCAAAAAACGCAATTTCTTTCAATCATCGGCTACCAAATGAATCCGCCTACAAAATACGACGCACTGGTGGGCCACCGTCCTAGTGATTTGGGACAAACCTTTTTCAGAAAAGGGGAAGAACGCAGTACAAACAAAGATGAACGCAGACAAACTTTTTGCAGTCTCTCTAATGTAAAAAAGTTTCTACGTTTTAGGACAAAACGGGGAACATTTCCGAGTCCTACCTCATATAATATCTTAAGAAAAACTCATTAATGCTTGTTGCATTTACAATCTGAGATGCACATTAATGTTGAAGTTTTGATTCTAGTCGCACTCGTTAATTAAGTGCCCGTGGGCAGCTCTATGAGCATATTCTGCGCTGCGGTAGCCCAGTGGTCAAGGTACCGGATTATGGCTGGCGTGTCATGAGTTCCGAGCTCAGTACTCCTAAAGACCCGCCGTATAGTGGAGCGATGCACGTTAAATATGTCGAGAGCTCAAACGTCCTCCCATTGGAGTGGTGTGGTAGTTAGAAGAGGGGATGCCAGTTCAGGTGTCGTCCTCGTCACTTGACCATAGTTCAAAATTACGAGATCCGTCGCCAAAAGCCCCGTGTAGCTTAACAATGCGACCTTAATATTCACTCATTCACTCATGCGCATATTCTGAACTCGACCATTTTCGGTGTACATCTGAGATATCTTTGTCTTTTCACTCGGAATTTGCAACGTAGAATATATATGAGCACACCCCTTCAAAATCAAACGACGCAGTATTCTTTGTCAATTGATTATTGTTGAAGTAATAGCTTCAACTATTAGTTCCTGGGTGCTCTAACTGAAAATGGAAATTATGTAGTTAGCTTTACAAAATTTGTGCGTATGGAGTTTGGTAAGTCATGTGCTGACCTTATACTTCAAATTTATGCAAGAGGATGTCCCTCAGACCTTTTACAAACCAGCTGTATGTTAATCACTCTTTTTGTCCGAATACGAAAGGCACCGCACAGGAAATATATCCTTAATGTGTCCGACTACGTTCGGAACGATGATTTTCCAAAAGCGTACTAAATAATATATCTTTTAATATTTAATGTCAGTTAGATTAGAATATACGTACAAAATTATTTTAAGACTAGTCTTATAATTAAAAAAATATTAAAATGCAATATTTTGACTAAAAATGAACTTTGAACCTATTTTCAAAACATTTTCGCTTTACGAGAAATGCTTCTATAATAATAATTTTTTGCTTATGTATAGCAAAGACTTCTCTAAATAGCCAGAACTAACGTTTTTGAAAAATTCACATTATTTTCAAAGTTATTGCCAATTGAAATATTTACCGGTGTTTTTTTGTTAAAATTTATCCATTCCGATATACTAAAACATGGATATAAATACACTTCTAATTTATATACTTCAAAAATCCTAGTTTAGGATCTGTACAGAGAGATCTGCGCTAAATATTCTTATTATAGAAGCATTTTCCATAAAAAGAGAATGTTTTGAAAATAGGTTATTTTATGCTCATTTTTTGCCAAAATGTTGCACTCAAATAATTTTTTATTGCAAAAATAGTTTTAAAACAACTTTATATATGTTTATTCTAATCTAATGGCCCTAAACATTAAAACAATATTCATTTGGTGCGTTGTTGCAAAATCGCAGTTCCAAACGTAATCGGATACCTTGAGTTTCGTTGTAGAAGTATAATCTCATGTTTCTTTATAGTAAAGTTCTATAATGTACTAAGTTTAGAAAAAAATTCTAATTTTACAAATAGAACTAGTTTTTGTTTGCATCGCGAAATTTTTTTCTCAAGTGCTTTTATGCCAACATAAATATCTCAAATATACAGTTTAATTGCAACGGTATTAAAAAGAAACAAAACAAATCACAAACATTTTAAGAAATTGCTTTCTTACATATTCTTACTTTGAAATTAAAAATTCCCTTCACGGATACATTTTGAATATTTTGAATTCAAATGTGACTTTTTGATTGCAGCAGATATATCGTGAGTCATCTTCATGTGACACAGTGAGGGTGGAGACGACGGTCAGACGAGTTGAAGGCCAGTTACAGGACATCTTTTCTGCAGTGTGTTATCAGGATAAGATAATTTCCACCAATAAATTATTTGACGAATGGTTTAATGCAAAAATTGTAAAAGAAATGGCTACCGTAATCTTTGAAATATACTTGAGAGTGGGTGTTGTGCTATGACTCAAGATACTGCTAAAAAGTATCATTAAATTTTTGAAGTATTTATTTTGGCTAGATTTCAATTATAGATTAAATACATATGCCCTTAAGGCTGTTTTCAGCTAATGTTATAGAATAGGACCATAATTTGGATTATTTTTTTAGATATAAAGGTACTCTCAAACATTAATATTATATTCTGGTTTCACTATCTTGTAGTGAATCACTTATTTTATCATACTATTCATTTTTATCCGAAATGGCCCTCTTTTTCTTCTATGAAATGTGTTTCCCATTTTTTTCTCCTGTACCGTAATGCTAAATGAGCTATCCCTTTACACGTGAAAAAGAAAAACTAATTGTGTATGAAATATTTTTAAACTTTAAAAACACTATATTATAAACAAATGCATGAGTTGGAATGTCACAGATTTTTATAAAAATTGAGGCATTTTTTTCTGTCTGTAACTGTGCTTCGCGTTAAGTTCACGATCCTGTGTATATGACGAAAACAGTCTTAATGAATCATTTCATGAATCATACTTTATTTATGCCATTTATTTTTCATACATCACCACTGCAGTCTTGAAATACATTCCGCTTGATGCTGAGTGATTTAGAATCCCCGTATACTGTGACGTTTGAGTTAAATAACGGTAGCGTGATATTGATTAATTTAAATATTTAGTTAACGTACGTCACAGCTATTATTTACAGATTATACAATGAGGTTAGTAAACTTATTAAAGAGACTGTTAGAGTTCAAATGATGTGGTTTGTGAGGGAGGAGTTTTGGGTGTCCGTGCTCGATGAAGTTTTCAGACCATCTCTCATTGCCCTCGCTAGGCTTCGGGAATGACAGAGATCTGCGTCTTTAGAATCGATTTACATCTGGTTCATGGGTGGAGAGGAGTCCCTTGTGGTGTCACAGGTTGCTGGGGTGATGTCCAAGACAAGACCGTGCAATAATTTTAAGGGTGCAGGTGTCATTGCACGTGTAGTGACCATACCCACAAAGAAGCCGATTCACAGCTGTGTAGCGGGAAATTCACAGCTATGTCACTGTATGCCGTATACCAGCAGTCTTCAAACTTTCTCAAAGAACGGAGGGAACCCTATTCCACACACACACACACTCAGAAGAATATATCCTAAAATACTTTAAAAAATCAATATGTTATAAGAACTTTATGCAAAGACAGTTAAAAAAGGTATTGCATTTGTTATTAAAACGTTTAATTTTAATATAATTTACTTGCATAATTAACATTAATTTGTGATCCAAGTGTCCAATACCAATGCATTATATTCGGTAACTGAGATATGTGTTTGAATTATTTAACACGAAATATCGAAGTCTGGGTCTGTTAAAATTATCTGCAATAGCATTTCATATTTTGCGTTTAATTGGTTTTCATATTTTGTTTTTGTAGCCACTCACGATGGAAAATATTTTCCCCTCAAATACATTGTTCTTAATAGCATTTAAATGGTTATAGATGTGTGAGAAACCCTGCGTATTTTGTATGAATTTGCAACTTAAAATTGAGGAGAATTTCTTGCTTAAATTAAGATTTGAACGTTGAATCTGTTGATATGTCAATATCAGCTCCATTATTGGTATTTTCCCCCACAAATGAAAAAGGATACATTTTCAAACATATGCAAAAAGAAAGATGAATTCCCCATTTTAGAAAAACTATTCAGTTCTGCAAAACATTGTAATAACGAGTATAAAATTATTTTGTGAAACCCGGAAATGGTAAACAATAAAACATTCACAATCTATCAGGTAGTACACAAAAAAAAACATTTTAATGTTCTTTTTTATTAAAATAAAAATTTAATAAGTATTAGAAAATAAAGTTATGTATAAGTAAAGTTTCAGTTTTAATGACTAGGGTGAAGTTCAGATACTCATAGTTATATACAAGTTTAACAGAAAACGTTAATCCGTTTTGTATACATACCAGGTGGTTATTATAAAGTTACACTATTCACACACACACACAGAGGCCTGTAGAGCCTGTTCTGCTTATCGGATTTTGATGAAACTTGGAATATGTACTATATGGACCACGGGGAAAAGGTTTCTGCCACAAAAAAATTAGTACAAATTTTGACCATCAGGTGGCTTTTATCGAATATCCCTTAATGCAAATCCGTAAAACCTCTATGTAAACCTGCAGTCATAGCCAGAGAATCATTTAGCGTGCGTTTTTCAGCGTTAGTCATGCCCTAATAAAAAAAGATTAAGCTTTACTGATAAAACTGTTTTATCAGAACGGCAGCAACCACTTAGCTGCTCTGCGTGAATAGCGTCGTTTAAACGATGTATGAAAAGTCCCCATATCGGGGATTGGTTTGAAGAAGATGATTATGAAATTTGAAGAAACACTGGGAATTTGTGCGTGCTGCCTGGAAGAGGACGGAACCTGGTTGGGGCTGAAACTGTGGAAGAAGACGCTACTGCTACGGTTGAAAGAGCCTCCAGTTCCATCTATTCTTCAACAAGATGTTGATCAGTGTCACGCGAGTTGCAGATTTCGTGGTCGACAGTACGAAAAAGTCTGCGATACATTTTGAAATGGTATTCTATAAGATATGCGTAATGCAAACGCTGAAATCTTAAGATCAGAAAACACGTCTTGAATTGTTTTGCCGATTTTTGGCGATAATGGAAGTTGATGATACGTGACCTTGGAAAATTCTATAGTCAGACGAGGCACACTTTTATTTAGATAGAGCTGTGAATACTCAAAATTGCCGCGTATGGGATACTTCACCTCCAAATATCCTGCATCAACAACTACTGCATTCTGATTATGTGACTGCGCTTCGCGTGGATTTAATGCCGAGTTTATCCTCGAACCTTTTTTCTTTGAAACTCTCATCCACTAGGTCCTAAATGATGCTCTGTCACGAGTCCACGTTTACAGTGAATTTCTTGAATAACAGGTCATTCCTGCTTTACAGGAACAACAATGTTCGCAAACCACTATCTTTATGCAAGAAGGAGCAACTCCTCACATTGGGCGTCAAGTCAAAGTACTGCTTAGTGCTAACTTTGGCGATAATCATGTAATATCCAGACATTTTCCGGATGCATGGCCTTCTCGTTCACCCTACTTAAATACCTGTGATTTCTGGTTGTGGAGATTTCTAAAAGACTGTTTATACAGGAGAAATTAGGGTGAGTGATTTTGAGGTTTTATGGCGCAAGAGCCGAATTCGGCCATACTACGCCAAACATTTGTTTAAAAAAACCATTTTAAAAATATACATGAACAATACAAATTACATATAAATAAAAATTATATATGTGCATGCTTGCATGCACATATATAAAAATGAAAGTTAAAGTTAAAACATTCTAAAAAGTCAAATTAAATATAAAAATCCAATTTTCTTTATGAAAGCAATTATGTTTTGGTGGGGTATTTCTCCCACCAAGTCAGACAAGTCGTTTAAAAAATGAAATATTGAAAAATGTGAATTGAAAACAATGTTACAGCAGTGAACGTTTTAAAAAAAGTTACTTCCTACTTTTTCTGAATCGTGTTGGAGTTAAGGAGCGTATATATCCCCTAGGAAAATTTGAAGGACTTTCTTTTAAAACAAATTTATCCGTAGGGTCTGATTCATGTTCCTCCTCCACGTCATACATAAGCATATCTTCGTCGTCTGTTGTATATTCTGTAGGTCCTGACTTTCTGGGTTTATGTTTAGCCATTTTTATTTCTATTTCTGCTTTTTGTGCGTTTTCTTCTATTTTTTGAATTCTGTTTAACATTCTGTGGGACTTTAGATGCATTAGAAAGTTCGCTATTGGGTGTAGTAGTTGCAGACTCTGATAACGGAACTGGTGGTTGAAGTGCGGCAAATTTATTAGAAATTGTAGGAACTGGGCACGTTTCAGCTGATAAAGATGAGGCAGAGGTATTCAGGCTATTGTCAGGGGCAGAAGCAGAAGAAATGGGTTCAGGTAATCGAGATTCAATTTTTGTGGTTGGTTTTATTGAAGATGCGGAGGGCAAGATGTTTGTCTGAATGGTAGATGAAGATGTGGAAACTGAAGGAATTGAAGGAGATGCATTTGGCTGAGGTACGGATGATAGAGGTGGAAGTAATTGGTATTTTCATCTGCTTGTGTGTAATTATTTACAGTTATGGATTTGGCAGCCTGAGCATAAGTTTGAGACAGTTGTGGGCCTATTAATTTTCGGGCTTCTAAATATGATTTTTTTTTTGTTTTAAGTGTTTGAATCTCTTTTTCAGTTTTCCATTTTGGACAAAGTTTAGAATCGGCGGAGTGTGGCTATGAACAATTGACGCATTTCAGCTCCAGACTGCAATCTGAGGACGCATGTCCAACAGATGCACATCTAGAGCACGTCAATTGTCCTCTGCAGGCAGTTTGAGAGTGTCCGAACCTCTGGCACTTGAAACAGCGCAGATGATTCGAAATGTATGGATGGATTTTACAGTTTAAATAACCAGCTTTTATTGTTTGAGGTAGTGTGGGGCTGCTAAAAGTTAAAATTGTTTAGTCGGTATAATAGCTGTATCCTTTTTTATTGTTATTCTTCTGACCTGAATGACACCCTGATTGGAGAATTCTCAAAGATTTCCGCTTCAGAGGTGGTCAAAAGGTTAGGTTCAGAAATAACACCGCGAGACGAATTCAGTGATTTATGTGGAGTTATATTTGCGGGAGAGTCGAGGAAAGATTTGGCAAGTAGAAATGATTTAGTTTGAACTGCAGAACTAGTTTCAAAAAGAAGATCACCAGATCGTAACTTTTTAACTGATTTTGGTTCACCGCCTATGCCTATGAGAGCTTTAGGTATAGCAAAAGGTGATGTAGTGGACATTTCATTCTTATTTAACGATATCAATTAAAATCTTGTAGTAGTCGCAATTTTGTCAACGTTGAGAGTGGGTAATACAAGGCCTTTACCCGGGCACAGCAGCATTGGATCCATAAATACGCGTAAAAAAACTTCATCCTGGCGTGCCTCCACCCACCACGGAGTCCAACAAGGGAGGCAGTGTGCCGGTCATCTGGCAAAAAACCAGGCACGGTGCTTACCTGAAGCACACCCAGAATTGACCCTACAGCAGTGTCTCTTCGGGGACTCCGAAGAGAGGTACCACCAGCCGATTGACAGGAGCGGGCTCACTCCTGCCACCCGTCTACAGCGAAGCGTGGGCCAAAGGTATTCCCAGGACATCGTTTTCCTCCTTACGGGACGCCGCACACGGCAAGCATGCGGATCGGAAAACCAACGTTTATAAATAAACAACAAAACAAATAAAATATAATAATCAAAGCATTTAAAGAAATCCAAGTAATAATACAAATACCAAAATAAATAATCGAAAAAATTAAGAAAGTATTAAACTAATTTAATGTAATACAAAATGAATACAAAAATATTATAGAAAACGAGAAAATGAGAAATCTAATTAAAATAAATCAATTATTTTTTTCACATATGTATTTCAAAAATAATTGTCTGCGGTCTCGACGTGAAATGAAAAGGGAAATTTGAATGGCAAGAAAGAGGGCCGAAAATAGAGAAGGATCACTAGGGTACCCCGGGTTCGTGATGCCTGAGTTTACCAAAGAGAGTAAACCCTTTGGGAAAAGGAAAAGATCACTAGGGTACCTCGGGAGCGTTAAACCCGCACTCACCTAAAGAAGGTGAGCCCCCTGAGGGGGCGGAGAAATTAGGACTTTACCTGATTTGAAAGCTAGCACTATGCGCCATGTGGCTGAAATTCCTCATGTGAGTTGCTTCTCTCTACCATTGAAAATGCTACAATGCGCTTTCAACACGTTATTGACGTCAATGGAGCACATATTGAGCATATTCTGCAATTGAATAAATTTCAACGATTCTAACATATCATTTGGTCACCACATTTCCTTCTGGTGGTCAAAATTTGAACTATTTTTTTTTATTACAGAAACCTTTTTCCCATTGTCCAAATAGTACATATTCCAAGTTTCATCTAAATCCGATAAGCAGAACGGGTTCTAAAGGCTTCTGAATAGTGTAACTTTAATTATAACCAACCGGTATTTATAGTTTTCTTTGTGATTTTTTATTGTGACTCATGGAACCCCTGAGTATGCCTTGCCGAACCCCAGTGTTCCGTGGAACATAGTTTGAAGACGAATGCTGTATACTGTTAATTTAAAGGGGTCACAGGTGGGACCTACAATTATATAGGGGCCCAGAGGCATCAAAAAATCTTACGATATCACTGGAACCATTGTAAGTTAGGCGCCATCATCTCCAGATTTTTTTGTTACACATGAAAATTTTGTGCATCAAAATATAAGATATGAGCCTTAAACTGAAAGATTAACTCTTGAGACATTTACAAATATATATATATATATATATATATATATATATATATTCGGCAGTTAGAAGCTAATCGTTAAATGAATAGAATGAATGATATATATATATATATATATATATATATATATATATATATATATATATATATATATATATATATATATATATATATATATTTAAATTGCGATGTTAATCACATTGGAAATTGCCCAAGAAACCGAGATAGTTTTATATTTTATAAGAACAATTTTTTTTCTCTCAATAACAAGTTTATTATAATTAATCAAAAGAGTAAACCGAAAAATAGAATCTTTCCGAAGACCACAAGCAGATACCCGTTTATCTTTTACCACAAGTTTGGGTCCTACGCCTCCATAACCTTCAAATTATTTTTAGGACCTCACAGTAAGAAAGGAAACAATTCAGCTCTTCTTCAAACAAAAGCAATAATCAAGAAGATTAACATACTTGTGAGGAGAAAGAAAAAAAATCTAATGAAAAAGTAATGCAAATGGTCTTGAAAAAACGGCAGCTTAAATATTTTCAGTTATAATAACGTCATTATGACGTTATATCCTGGGTGGAGGGCAAGCCATTTGGGAGAATGAACGGATCGTACGCACTAAATATGTAATATGACGAATTAGGCATTCCATCAACTAACTGTACTTCCGCAAATTTTGTGCCGTTTAAGAAATTAGGAGAAATTTTTCTTAAATTTATTGTTCTTTGCTTATAGTTTTCATTTCAGAAATCTCACTTTCTTACTTGTTAATTCGAAAAATAGTAGTTTTAACCTGGAATTAGATAAATAAAATGAGAAAGTTTGAAATGTTAAGAGGTCTCAAGGGTGTTAAATTTCTCTAGAGGGCTGAAAATATAAATAATTTTCAAACAGGTATAATTCTTTTAAATTTAAATAAAATAATTCGAATCTTTTACACATTATTTATAAAGGAGTGGGACTTCAGAAAAGTGAAAAAGTTTTTAAAAATTATAAGCATATAAAAATAAGAAACTTTTCAATATACGAATTATCAATTAAGTTTTACGTTGCGTATGCTATTTTCTAAAATAGTAGCTTTAATTACTAGCTATAAGTTGATTTATAAAGTTAAATGTATCCTTATTACGCTGTAGTATTTTTATTTTTAAAATAGAATAATAAATTATATTTTTAAAAAAATGAAAAAAAAAATTACATTTTCAAAATTTTTTTAAAAAAATTTCAATATTTTTCAAGTATTTTGAAGTATAAAAAATATATTATTCTTAAATGATGTAGGGTTTAAAGAGTATGATACATTTTATAATTCTATAAAGTTTTATACATCAAAGGCTTCTATTTTAGAAAATAGCGAGCGCAACGAAAAAATTACTCAATATTCATTACAGAATTATTTCTTATTTTCATATGCTTGTAATTTTTTAAATTATGATTATATTTCTAACATTTTGTACTTTTTTGAAGCCATAATCCTTTCTAAATAATGTGTAAAAGATTCGAAGTGTTAAGTTTAAATTTAAAAGAATTAGACTTGTTTGAAAATTGTTTATATTTTCACCCCCCTCGAGACAAAATTAACACCCCTTAGACCCCTGCTTTTGGTATACTTTAATTAGTTTTAGAATAATATGAAAAGTGTAATTTATACCTATTTGAAATATGTTAACAATTTAAAAATTCAAAAGAAAAGAAAACAAGAAAGATATTAAAAACCACGCATTAACGTTATGACGAAATTTTAAACTCAACACATATGAATGATTGTGTGACAGTTATATTTGCATAGCGCTATAAAGCTGCCCGAGGGCTTTTGAACCATGGGCGAGTTCCAATAACGACACCTGAGTTCTGTTACCCCCTCTCCTAACTTCTACATCACACCAACGGGAGGATGTTTAAGCTTCCACATATTTAACGCACATTGGCCCCTCTACACTGTAGATCTTGAGGGTTCTAGGCTTGAACTCTCATATGCTTGAAATAGTCGAGTAAGTTTTGTGGTTGGTATTGTTTCTGTCGAGTTGTAGATTCGAATTCTGGTTCTATATTCTGTCAGTGTCACTTTCTGATACAGATTTTAGAGCAAAAAAAATATCTTTCCATGTTGGCGTAGTGTGGAAGCTTGGAGAGAGGGGTACTAGCTCGGATATCATCCTCGTCTCACATGACCACGGTTACAAAATTCCGAAGTCCATCACCAATAACTCTCGTTAATTAGGAAACAGTCTCTGAACAAATACTGAAATTAAGCAATATGTTCCATCCAACAGTAATTTAAATAAATGTTGAAAAAATTCTCTATTTCCTAGCATATGCATAACCGGCTAATTCGAAAAAAAATCTTTATTTTCTTGATGAAAGAAAATATTTTTTGGTAAGAATATAAACAAGTATATATAAAATATTAAAAAAAAATTAAGTTAATTCCTACTTAGAGGTCAACAAAGAAAATTTTTATATTAGTTACTTTCTATTAAATAACCACAATTCATATAAATATGTATAAACATATGATGGAATCACAATATTGAGTGACAAACAAGAAGCGATTTTCCTTTCTATATATGGTGTTGGACTATTATTTTTGTTCGTTACTATTTATTCATTCATAAATCACATCCTCAGAAATTAAGCCATCCCAAGTAAGATTCGAACCCACGACCTTTGGATTAGAATTCCAGCGCGCTTTTCATTGCGCTACAGGGACACAACGAACAATTTTCTTTCTATATAAGCTGTTGGATTATTATTTTTGTTTGTTACAATTTATTAATTTTTTTAATTTAATTAATGTGTTAATATTTGAAAAAAAACTGCAATTACATCAAGAGTCATCCACTACAAGTTTTAAAAAATTTATTTGAACTTGAATGGATGAACACAGAAAGTATATTTTATTAACGATTGAAATTTGAAGAAGATATATATATATATATATATATATATATATATATATAAATTGAGAGAAAGTGAGCTAATGGTGGAAATTGAATAATCGTTTAAAATACGAGACTGAAATATTTTTTCGTCTTAATGGATATAACAAAAAAAACCATATTTAAACAAAATTAAGTTTATTAGAGTACATTTCATGTATATATGTATAAAGCTGTGCATTTTAAGAAATCAATGATACAAAAACCTTCTAAAGAACTTAATGAAATATAATACAAAATTTTCTTGAAAAACAAAACATTTATTGAGTTTTTGGAAAACAATTTGATATTTTTCTTTGCATTGTCTTTTAAAAATCCAATTATTCTACAAATTGTTCGATTTCGTCCATTTTTTTATCATTTCACTATTAGAATGTGCGTTTAAGTAACTTAGTATACTTTTCATGATGTTCCTTCTTTTATAACATCATGAAAAGTATGATATCGCGACAGAAATTGTATCATAAATTTCATTTTCTTCGCCAGAATATGCATCAATGATATATTTTAGCTTTGAACAACCTCCAGAATGTCTCCGTCTGCCATAATTGGGGCTGTACACACATTATCATCAACTTTTGCAAGGAATTCTTCCGATGATAAAGCAGAGAAGTCCAATCCGACTGGTGTTTTCCGTATTTTGTTCATTGACTAAAGGGAACTCCTTTTGTGTTAAGGGCTTTTTGTTTCATGTTAAGAAAACAATAATGCATAAAAACATATAGTAGTTTGTCGGGACCGTTGAATTATTTCGTGTAAACCGATATTTCGTCAAAAGCGTTTTCACGTTAAGTTATCCGACTGTTTACGACAACTTTTTTTTTAAAAAAATAGAGATATAGATATTTTTGTGGTTTTTAGATTTATTCAGTACATTTTAAGAAAAAAAGGCTAAAATTAAGAACAGAAAAATAAATTACTCGTATTACTACTAAAATGGGAAAAAATGGGTAAATATTGACAAAAAATTACATAAACGGGGCCAATTCTGTACCAAAAGTTCAAGAACTAATTTTCACTTTTTCAATTCTGATGGGTTGCTATGATATTCATTCTTGAAATGACCTTCAGGATAAGAGCTATTTTAATTTTTACTAAAACTTGAGCACTTTATCTTAGTTATCTGAAATTGCTTAAAAAAACAGAGATTATATTTACATAAAGATCTGTAAATTTTGTAATAAAACAGTTATTGATCAATCTGAAGGTTAAAACACTTCTACTATTATACACAGAACATACACAAAAAATTTCATTTAATTATTTTCATCACTTTTTAAGCAATCGCTGTCCACTTTTGAACATTTAAAAAACACACTCACACATTTCGAGAAAACTCATTTTAAAGTATGACATCTTGCTTGAATTAATCGCATCCGCTTTCACTAAAACACTTGTAGTTTTCGTTCTAGTGAATGGTAAATAATAAGCTTGATATTTTTATAAAGCTATTAAGATGGGCCTGTAAAATAAAATCATGAAAAAATTTATCACTTTTTTGCAAAATTCGTAATTTTAGGGTAGTCGGATACCTTAAACGTATTAGCGTATTTCTCTGTATTTGTGTTTCACATGCCTAGAATATTGTTTTAAGGATATTTACATCTGTCCACTTACTCAGTAAAGACTTCCTCAATATAAAACGTTTCATTGCTAAAATCTACTTACAAATTCCTCACTATCACACATAATAACAAGAAAGGACATTCAAAAACAGATCGGCGCCAAACATTTTTTTTTATTTGCTATTAAAAAACCTGTCAAAAAATTAGTTGCCAAATTAGGACTAGTAAATGATTTATCTAGAATACGATCCATTACGAGCCAATAGAATCACGTCTTAGCCGGAAGCATATGACATGAAAGTTAAATTCCTAGACGGATCAGATAAAATTTAAAAAAAGAACGAGAATATTACTTCCAGATAAAAAACGAAGTTACTTTACGCCAGATGGGTAAAGAAAAAAGAAAAGGAAAAGAGAAAGGGATTTTTGAAGAAAAAGAATTTTTCATCCCGTTTTCACCTTAGGGGCAGTCTACCTTGCTTTAGGTGTTGCAAATGCCGTTAGGGCTGCTGTCTTGGGAGGACAGATAAAAATTAGTAAGCCGGGGTGAAATAAAGAAAAAAAAGATGAAGCAAAACGAAAAGGTGAAAAGAGCGCGCCAAATGGTCGCCAAGTTGTTCATCTTTGCGGTTTTAATTTTCAGTTGCGATATTTACAATGATGTTTTATATGTGGTCTATGAGAAGTTATGTGGGTCAGTTTTAAATATTTTACGATTTCATGAAGTTTCGTCATTTGCATATTTATTTTTTGAATAGAATCCGCAGTAAAATGGTGCTGAAAGTGTACCTAAATTTATTAATGAAAAAAAAAATTATAGAGTAGTATAAAAACTATTTTATCCGAAAGAGAACATATAAATTAGAGAAGCACCACAATTAGAAAACTATTCCTTATCTAAAAGAAAAAGAATAGATCAATTTTTTTTAGGAAATGGTTGATTTAAATTATATTTCGTTGATATAAAATGCATTAAATTAACTTTCCGTTATTAGTTTAGAATTAAGAATGTTTCAAAACATTTCAATCTTATTTTATAATTTAGCTCTAAAATCTCAGAAAATAATTAATCTTAAAAGTACCATGAAATTATTTTAAAAATAAAGTTGCCTGCGTAGTTCAAAATTTTTTTCTATTATAGCAATTAAAAAACTCAAACATCAAATTCTTTTTTATTCTTAAACATGAACAGAATTTTTATAAATCACAAGGAATAAACTTGAGTATACATGATAAAACTTAACACAATTTTAATAACTCAAGAAGCTCTAAATATTTTTTCCAAAAATTTATGTATGATATAAGTACAAACATAAACATAAAAATATATTTGTTCTAAATTTCAAAAAGATGAAAATGACAGTATGAGGGACTTAATCTTTTGTTTCGTTTCTTTCTAAAGTATATTATGCAAGTAAAAAACAATGTAAAGAAAAAAAATAATTTACTTTCATATACTCGTATATATATTTTATATATATATATATATTAGTTAAAATTTTTAATCTTTAATAAAGTAATTTCTATTCATCCATTCAAGTTCAAATAAACTTTTTAAACTTGTAGTGGATGACACTTGAGGTTAATACATTTTTTTCAAATGTTAATTCAATAATTAAATTAAAAAATGAATAAATAATAACAAACAAAAATAATAGTAAAACAGCATATATAGAATGGAAAATCGTTCGTTGTGTCCCTGTTGCGCAATGGAAATCGCGTTAGACTTCTAATCCAAAGGTCATGGGTTCGAATCTCCCCTGGGATGGCTTGATTTCTGAGACTGTGATATATTTTTACTATACTATTTTATTGTAATAATTAAATTTAATGAATGTATAAATAGTAACAAACAAAAAAAATACTCCAACACCCTATATAGAAAGGAAAATGGAAAATTGAAAGGAGAATAGCTTTCTCTATTTTGTCACTTAATAGTGTGATTATGTTTATGTATATACATATTTATAGTAATTGTAACTATTTCATAAAAAGTAACTAAAATAAAATATTTCTTTGTTGACCTAAGCAGGAATTTATTAAATTTTTTTATATTACTTGTTTATAAATAATTCTGGTAATAATTACCACAATCATACACTTATTTCTGTAAGAAATGCATTATTTCTTATTCACTAATTTTGTGATACAATTCAAAATAATTTTATTTGTATGTAAATTCTAATTAAATTAACACAAAATATAACTTTCCGTCACTCTTAATTTAATTAATTTTCTAGATAAAAATGTAACTTCATTTTAATTAATTAAAATATAGATAAAGGGGATAATTTAATCATTTAATACAATGTCTTGCTTTTTGTAAGGCAAATTATTGAATATCTAACTCGACGGGACAAGTTTTAACCTAAGATTACGAAATGCTCTACTTTACCTATTATTTATCGAAAAGAAAATGATGAAATTTACACTTATTTAATGAATGAAAATACAAGTATTATAATGAAAGTCGTAAGACAAATTCTCGACCATTCACGAACATTTTAAGCACATGAAATACTCTGCTTTACCTAATACTTATCGAACCTAAAATGATGCGATATAAATTTATTTAATGAATAAAAATACAATTTAGAATTACAGTAATAACAAATAATTCAATAAATATCATTTTGAATTAATAATTATGGTCTGTGAAAATTAATACTTGAAATTTGACTTATTCAGTGTACTATTTCATCATATTTCAGTAATGGAGTAGAAACAATACAAAATTCACAAATATTTATCACTGAGTTGTATTGATAACTTTTCATGATAGTTTTCTTCGACGAAGTATAGATTCTGAACAATGTGTATCTGTTGATGTGCAGAATTATTTGTGAAGAAAGGCTTACATCAATGAAGATAAAACCTATATTTTACGTAAAACGAAACATATAAAAGCTCAAAAATAAAAAAATAGAACATTGTAAAGTTTTTAATATTAAAAAAAACAGACGTTGCAAAAGTTCTTTCTTGCATTTTACAGAAATATAGGAGATGAAATTGGATAACTTTTAAAAGTAGGATATGTAAATACTCTTCATGGAGTTGTGGAATACATATATCGATACATAGAGCAGATATTTTTGTATTTGTTGATAATGTAACTCTTAATTTTCACATCAAATACGTATAATCGTGTTTTTAATTTTCTTTTGTTATAATTAAATACATCTGCAAATGGAACTAGCGAAGAGTACCTTTCTAGTTTGGCTTTTATTATTATAATTAAATATGTTTCATCTGTTGAAGCAAAAAACTAAGACGTGCCATTATTTTTGCAAAATTTAAAGACGTGTTCTCTGGAAAATTAATATTCGATTTTGTTCATGTGCTTAAATTATTGACTAGTGAAAACGAAAACTATAAACCAGCTGAATAATCTGATCTATCATTTTGTTAATGTATTCCTTCAACAAAATAACTGATCTGACCTTAAATAGTATAGAGATCGTTACATTTAGATGCATGTTGCAAGATTACAAGTTTAGATTTTTGCCCTTTCTAAATTACCAAATTTAAGTTTATATTTTAAAAGCATTGTTTACTTACAGCTCTGTGTTCTCCCTTTTTTTCTCTTAATTCCCCCTTGATCTCTTAGATATGCTGTTTAAGTTTAAAAGGGATCCCAAGGCAATATTCACCCATACTCACTCCATCGTTTCTGTATTAGAATGAATCATTACTCATTCATCATACATAAACCACGCAGTAAATTTCACTTTTTTTTTGGAGTGGATATTTATTGGATTTCTAAAATAGAAGTATTAAAGTACATAATAAATGTGCAATGGTTTTAAAATAAATTTGACAATATCTAATCATTCTAACTCGAAATTTTCCAAGTATAACTTAAATCATTTGCTTTTTCTGGAGCTTAAGGTTCTGAAGGAAATTTTCTGTTTTTAATTTATAGAAATATTTCCTTAAAACTAATTAAAACTGAAAAATAGTAAATATATATCAAATCTAATGCAAAAGGATAAAAATATTATTAAAATTATGTAAAATCCATGTCAAGGCGTTTGGTGACAGTCAATAAATTTGCACTTTATCTTATCATTAAAGTTTTCGTACTAGCATAAATTATAGTGCTTTCAATAAGGATAACTCTCAAACGATTATTTGTAATTATTAGAAAACACAATTTGGATATGATTTGTTTTAAAAAAAATTCAATTGACTGCTTGGAAATCCTATATAGATCTTCAAGGCCACGTGCAAGAATGCGTGATACAATAAACAGTCGCCACAAACCTGTCATCATGATAGATATGAATAAACAAAAGAAGCCATCTGAAATGAAGGCGATAAAAAGCCGTTTATGGGAGTACTCTATTACCTGTTGGCGCCAACAGGTGCTGTAACGGGGTTAGAGATGGCAGAATCCTCCGAGTCAAATGACCTTGCCTGAGGGTCCGGCAGAAGATTGAGCCACACTCTGGGGAGATCCAGATCACATCCTACCCCACCCCCTTCGGTCACGTGATACGGCATCTTCATCAGTATATAAGGGTAGGTGATCGCTGAAGATGGCACTCTCACTTTCCGAGGCATCCACAATGTTGAGACAGGTAACTTCTCTCCTTTCTCTTTTCTTCCGTGTGTTTTGGATTATTTCTCTAGTTTAGAGAAGTGTTAACTTTAAGTCTTTTTTTTATTGGTAGATCCTTACTTTACTTGGTGTACTATATCATATAACGTTTTATAAGTTGAAATTTATAGCGTAGTCATAAAATATGGTTTTGGTTAGTTCCTTAATTTGTAACTGAAAATTCAATCAATGATACGGATTCATGTGTTTGTGATTAGTTATTCTTTTTGCGAAATTTTGATAAATTTGACACTTTAAAGTGGATTTTTTTTAGTTATAATAAAAGTTTATGATTCAAAATAACCTAACAAATTGAATTATCTTTGGTTATTTTATTGTATTATGCTGACGAATCTGTAATTCTACAGAAATAAAGATTTTAATTTAAATATTTTTTTAGGGGGAAGGGAAAATATTTTCATTTTTAACCGACTACCTCCTAGAAAAATTCTATTTACCTTTTTTTGTATCTAATGGTGATGAGCTCTAATAATAAATTGAAAACAGAAATATATGCTAAGAAAAACCTTCAGTTTAGTTACAGGAATTATCTCTTATAATTGCTTGTTCTGTTAGTAAGAAACGCAGAAAAAACTATATTAGAAAAACTGTGTCTTGGTAAGATATCTGCATATCTTAAAAGGTGTACTTTTTATAAAAACACCACGTCTTAAAAATTTAAAATACTCTAATTCAGTAAAAGCAATTTCTCTATAATTATATTTTAAATTACTTAATATCTTACATCATTTTCATTTATAACTGAATTAAGGCTCATTTTTGAATTTTAAAGTTTTATTCTTTGACAAAAGTAATTAATTCTTCAAAAATAAACAGTCATATATTTTTAAATTAATATTATGATACCTTTATTCATAAGAGGATATTTTTATTAAGATTAACATACAGTAAAACTACCTAAATGAATTAATGTATATAAATTACCTATTTGTTTCGAAATAAAATAAGCACAATATAGTTATAAAAACAGAAATATTTGTTATGATAATATTTAACTTTCAATGTAATCTTTTTTGAGTTTTAATTCAAAATTAAAAGCTTTTAGAGGTTTTTACTTATGGTTATAGAATTAGAGTTAGCAATATATATAAGATTTTATAAATTTTAGGGTCCATTACTATTATTTTATCTTATTATCATTATATTATTTGAAACAGAAGTTTTAAGTAGCAATAACATGAAATCAAAAATCAATGGCTTTGACAAGAATTATTCTCAATTCAACATATTCCGTGTCTTTTGATGTTTGCTATTCCAAATCAAAGTAAATTCAATCATTTGAAATATCACTTTCGATTTCAGAAAAGTCATATAAGAACTTAAATTAAAAATTTTTGAATTAATAAGTATTATTTGAATTACTCAAGAAGAGATAATCCCTTCTTTTATTTTAATTTTTTGTACATGAGGAAGAAATGTTTAAAAGGGATTCCTGTCCTTAATTAATATACTTTTGAATAATATGCATTCTGATAGGTGTAGGATCATATTTATTAATGATATTAAAATACGAGTTTCAGAAGTTTGATCAGCATTAATAATTACTTTGTATTTTAGGTGATAATTCTTTTGGCTTTGGCAGCGGTCGCTTTAGGCCGTGGGGATGGTCGACCCTTTCAATCAACTAAAACTGTCAAAACCACTCAACAGCAGGTAATATGCTTTAATAATGTGCATATATTTAATATTTAGGATTAATGTTATTTAATATTTATATAAAAATTAAGCCCTAATGCTATTTTATACCAACCATCATCTTAAAAATTCTATTTTCTTCTAATGCATTTACAGCAACAGCACCAATTCGCTAGCGTCACCTCTTACCACGCCAACCAGCCAGCTGGACCTCAATACCAAGCAGCGCCTCAATTCCAAGCAGCACCTCAAGTCCAAGCTCAACCCTCTCCATACGCCTTCAATTACGAAGCCGAGGGCAGCGCAAGACAAGAATCTGCTGATGCATCCGGGAAAGTGACCGGAAGCTACACCGTAACCAACGAAGATGGCAGCGTCAGAGTGGTCAAATACATCGCTGACGACCAAGGATTCAGAGCTGATATCGACACCAACGAAGCTGGTACCAAGAGTTCAAATCCCGCCAATGTTGCTCTCAAATCAGCTTTTGTTGAGCCTGCAGCCCCAGCACAAGCACCTAAGAGATATACCGCCCCTGTACAAATTGCTCCAGTAAAGATTGCTCCTCAGGTCAATGCATACAGCGGTGGACAATATGAGCAAGTAAGTTACAATGACATATAAGCATTTTAACAGTTTTCATGCTTATTTTAAACCATAGAACTCAAATTTGGTTGAAGGAGTATCTTGAGTAAATTAGATGTTAACGGATTGTATGAAAATGAGACACAGTGTGTGTTTTAAGGAAAATTAGTATCTTGTAAGAGATGTATGAATCATCTTTAACAGGAAACACTGTAAATTAGTGGTAATGTGTCGAATTAGCGTAGATGAGGCCTGTAATAAATAGAATGAGGTTAAGAGCTATTGAGTTTAAAAACTACAAATGACCATGGATTTTTTTTTTTTTAGATTCTATGAAATAAATCATGAGATATGGCGTGAATATGTATATTCATTTTCAAATTTAATTAAAAAACTAATTTTAGCAATCAAATTTAATTGGTAAGGTAAAGGAACAACATTTAGTATACGAAGGTATAAAAACATGTAAATGCTTGATAAATTCTTTCTAGAATTAATCAAAATCACATTGTATTACATAACTAAGTCTAGTGGCTGTAACATATCACAATTAGACTTATACCACAGTCATATATACTGTTTCACTTTATGAGCAGATCCATTCCATACCTTCTATGCTTTCCAGAGAGGATTTTAAAGTTTACTGTACACATACCAAATATCTGAAGCAATTTCAGTTCTCTACGTTTATTGGTGAGATTACAAATTCGTCTTGAAAAGAAAAGAAAAAATAAAAATTTAAAGTCATTTTGCCATTTGGATGTTTCATGAAAATATGCATGAAGTATTAAGATACAAATAATAATACAGTTTAATTATAAATTATTAGATTCGCAAAAACTGCCTCCTATCCGATATAGTAGTTAGTTACGCCGACTGCTGTGATACAGAGCCTGGGTCAGAATCCTGGAAATGGTATGGATTCTTGAAAATATATAGTGCCTGTGCGGCATTTGTCGAGCTGCAAATCCTTTCTAGAAGTTGGGAGAAGGGGAAAATAGGTGGAGGTCTCCCTCAAAATTGGAGGAGGGGGGGATCCGAGCCAAATCATACTGCAATCTATGATGCTCAAAAACTCCATCTAATGACAGGCGTAAAAACTATGTCTCGATGAATTTCATAAACTTCGATTTGACATTGCTGGATCAATTAGCATTAGCAACAACAACACAACAGATTATCAAACTGAAGGGAATTTCAATTACTTATTTTTTTCTTTACAGAAACCCATGCAGTACAACCTCGGCAGCAACGGAGGCGCCTATTCTTTCAATTACCAATCCCAGTTAGAGGATGGAGGAAGCAGCTCCAGAAGCGAAAGCTCAGACGGATCAGGCAAGGTGTCTGGTTACTACAGCCTCTCCGTTGCCGACGGACGCAGAAGACAAGTGGACTACTCCTCAGGAGCAGAAGGCTTCCAAGCCAAAATTGATACCAATGAATTCGGTACCAAGAGCGACTCTCCCGCCCATGTTCAGTTCTATTCTTCCGCTCCCCAACCCGCTGCACCCGCCGCTACCACTTATGCTCAGTCTTCTTCATTCCAACAGCAGAAGCAGGTGAGAATATCGTGTAGATGTTACCTAAAATATCAGAATCGGAATGAGTAGAAAAAGGTAGAAAGGGATGTAAAAGGAGTTTTACGGCCGAAACGAGGTCTTAGCGGGAAAAGTTAGTTTATCTAAAACGTGCTGATATTTTGAAAGCAAATATCGAATATTTTTAAGGCTGTTTTTGGTTAATGTTAAAGAATAGAACCCTAATTTGGAACCTTTTTCCTGATATAAAAGAAATGAAAAATTAATTTGATATTCTAGCTTCACTATCCTTTAGAGAGCAGCATTTTTTATCATACTTCCCATTTTTAACCGAGTTGATTCATTTTTTTCTGGTATAAAATGTGTTTCGCATTTTTAATCCTATACCGTAATGTTAAATGAGCTTTGCCTTCACGTATTAAAACAAAAAAGGAAGTATTCACGGAATATTTAAAAAAGTTTTAAAAACACTATATTGTTAACAGAGGTACGAGTTATAATATTGTAAATTTCCATGGAGATTGGGTCATTTTTCTGTCTGAAAATGTACTTCGCGTTTAGTTAGAGCTCTCGTACTTTTACCCACGGCAACCTTAAGAATAAGATACGTATTTGAAAACATCCTTTCATTCTTTCCATCCCAAGTAAAGCGGAAAAGGATATTTTTTTTTATTATCAGTGTATTAAAACCTTGATTTGAAATGAAATGACTTACTTTCTAAAGGAAGATCAAACTAAGATTGAGACACAAAAGCTATAATCTAATAGGAGTCTAAATCACAATGAGATATTATCGGAAAGTTGTATGTAATTTCATATTTCAAAAATGATTAATTATATAACTTATTCAAAAAGAAAAAAAAAGTATCGGAATTATACGATAGGAAAAGTTGGTATGTGTAAGAGCAGTTAAGTTTAAATTTAATATGACTTCGATCATAATTCTAACGCAGTTTTTATGGAAATTGAGTAAGTGCACATTTAGCCCATATTAATAAATTAATAAATAAGGGAAAATAAAAACAAAAAATATCCGTGAAGAAATTCAAATTTTTCAGCAATGAAATAAATATTTTAAAAATACTAGATTTGTTTATTCTGACAAACGTTTTAGTGAGAAACATTTTAAAATGTTTTATGAAGGAAAATATTTAAATGCTTTTCAGTAAGATCCTTTGTGAGTTATATCATAAAATTACGAATTACAATATCTGTTGATTAAAGCTTTTGAAAACACAGTACACTTGCTTTAGATTCACATAAAATCCTTTGATATTACTTCTTTGTTTTGGTTTCAAATAGTAGAAAGAAAGTAAAAATAAATCATAACGAAAAAACCATTGGAACTGGTTCTTATGTAAATCTTAGTGAATGTAAGCCTGCAATTTTAATTCTAATAACTATATTTGTTTTTTAGTTAACGTCTTCTTCAACACAATTAATAGAAATACAAGTTTAATTGGTAATAAGAAAGTCAAAAAGAACTTAAAGGGGGAAAAATGAAAAAATAATGCAGAAAAAAAATTGTTTTTTTTTGTAATATTTTAATAAAAAATATTAAATAATGATTTCAGGTTAAAACATATGCAGCAGCTCCAATTCAACAGCAAGCCATCCAGGTAATTCCACGTTTACATTATGATAATTCGTATTATAAAGTATATAACAAAATATCTTTAACATAAAAATAAATCTTACGTATAAAAATTTTCTTAAATTTAAAATATATGAAAGTAATATTTATAGTATTATAAATATTTTAGCATATATATAATATTTTAATTTTATGTAACGATCATAATGCAGTATAAATTGAAAAAATAAGCTATTCTTAAAAAAGCATGCTAAATTTTGCAATTATCGAACTAATACATCACTTCCACAATGAATGCATTTTTTAAAAATTTCTCATGCTTTATTATTTTCAACAGCCTGCAACTTTTGCCGCTGCCCCAATAAAACAGCAACCAGCTCAGGTAAAAATATTTCTTCTTTGATAATGTTTATTCTATTGACACTGTATTTGAGCCTTTACAAAAAATTAAATATTTGCCCTACGTTGAAATTTTAGACCAATGTAAAATTTTAATTTGTAATCTGTTCATCACAACAAGTAATAAAATACAAATTATCGGTACAAATGAAATTAAATGGAATTTTGAATTAATTTAGAAAGAATCTCTCTCTCCACTAACTAATCTACGCATTGAAATTTTCCCAGATTTAAGCAAAAATTACTTTCCTATTTTTTCGATTACCTAAATGATAATTTCTTTAAAAAACATTACAGGCATTTCGAATGAATAAGGATTTTTTTTTTGGTTTTCATAAAATAAAACGAACCAATAATAATTCATTGTTCTATCAAAACTTCTCAACTTTTAAGTAAATAAATCATTCATTTAAAAAATAATCATTCATAAACCTCCCCTAAATGTTTCTTAATACTCTCAAACCCACTTTCTTAACCATCCAGTAAAACCGTCCGATTTTTAATGTTTTCAAAAGAGTAAGAAATAATTGGATTTAGTTCAGCTCATGTGAAGATATACATCGACCCTGACAGCAGAAAACAGCACATGTCATCATATATCTTCCCACTTAACAATACCCTTTAAAAATCACATCTTACACCTGTAACAAAACATTTCGAGGTGACATAACAATGACAATTGTTACTCGCGAACAAGGAAAATTACGTCTCTTTTATACAATTCATATTCAGTAGTAGATACATTCCGAACACCCTTTTGACCTTCTGCATTCTAAAACACAGAGCTACGCCCAGTACGATTCCCAGCCTTCCCCATATGCCTTCAGCTATGACGCCCAACTTGAGGACGGAAGCAGTTCCAGGACTGAATCAGCTGACGCTTCCGGTAAAGTTGTCGGATCCTACAGCCTGTCCAATGCTGATGGACGCCAGAGGACCATCCACTACACAGCTGACCACGAAGGATTCAGGGCATCCGTTGACACTAATGAATTTGGAACTCAGGCTGATTCCCCCGCTGATGTCCAATTCAACTCCAATGCTCCCAAACAAGCCCCAGTGTCCACCTACAGTGCTGGACAGTTCAGTCAGCAAAGAATTCCAGCTGCATTTCCTGCACAACAGAGTCAAATTAGCTCAGGAAGTCAGACCAAATCTGCTTTCCACTCTCAGGCTTCATACCAAGGACAGGTGAGGTTCTCAGTTTTTAACACGCTTTTATTAGTTTTACCTGTGTGTAACGGAATCTTTGAACTCGATTTTTACCCACTTTAAAAATCAGATTAATTCGAAATTTTGCTCGCTTGTGAAGAACCGATGACAATACAATAATTTCATAGTTTTGTTTTATTATCCTGATCAGGATTAAGGATTTCTCATTTCCAGACTTTGCGGCTAAAACATTAAGTTGCAACCCTACAGTGAAAACGCGAATGGTTTTCCAGATTCTAAAAAAATGACGCATTTAAGATTAATTCATCAGTGAATAAATGATAGTTCAAAAAACTAAAAAAAAACATGCTTTTATAGTAGATCGCACTAAAAAAGGAAAAATATAGTTTAAAGAAAACTAAAAAAAATACTTTTACAGTTTTTTTTTAATCAAACTAAAAGTAAAAAATAATTCTTAATATAAGAATAAAATGACTAACGAAAAATTTAACGTTATTGTAGTAAAAGCGTGGGGTGCTTTGTACTACATTTTTACGCTAACTCTGCATTTCGGAGCTCCCCATGATTTTACCGCAATGACACTAATTTTCTCGTTAATCATTTTATTCTTGTATTAAGAATGATTTTTTTTTTACTTTTTAGTTTGATTAACTATAAAAACACATTTTTTAAATTTTTTCTTTCTTTTTTTGATTATAATATTTTATATATAAATAACTTATACCCAAACATTATCTGTCTTCAGTTGATTTTAGTTGATACTTTTGAAATTCAAACATCAAGTTTGTGTTCGAAAGAAGAGAGATGAAACTGAATGATAAAATTATAGAATTTCATTAGAAAGTTTAAAAATTAGCTGCAATTATATATAGAACGTTGAGCTAATCATTGGGAATTTACATAATCTTACGAAGTGAAGGCCGTAGCAGTCTATTGGTTATGGTCACGAAACAGAGGTTTGTCATAAGTACGAGCGCTAGTGCCACCGTGTAGATTGGCCGATGCACGTTAAATTTGTCAAGGCGTAAAGTCCTTCTATCGGCAAAGTATGGTAGTTTGAAGAGGGGGATTCCAGCTCAAATGTCGTCCTCGTCATTTGACGGAGATTCAAAATTGCCAAGTTCATCACCAGTAGTCAATGTATGGTTTAATAGCGTGGCGTTAGTAAACACTCACTCAATACGAAGTTATTACTTTTAGGATAGATTAAAAAAATATTTTTCTCTTAAAACATGCATTGGTGTAGTAAACTTAAAATTTCATTATTGATATAAATACGAGTTCAATGTTTTGTGAAATTCATAAGCACAGAGTCATTCATCTGGGATGTTTTCGAATGGATTAATGGTACATGTTCTGAACTTATTAATCAATTTGGCATAAATTGTGTTGATGAAAGAAGCAGGGGATGAGATGGGTTGCTGTTCTGCTTTTTTAATTTTACTACACCTCAAGGGAAGTGTTGTTTCTCGAAATTCATTAGAATTAACCCTTTTCCAGCTTAATTCAGACATTAATATCAAATTAATATCCAATATCAATGTTCTGCACCTGTCTGAAACCTCATTTTACCAAAAAAACAGGCAAATTATTTTGGATTTGAGGTCCTACATTCGCTTAAGGATGTCACCACAGTCAATTTTTAAATTACAATTAAATTAGACAATTCCTTAATAAACAACACTTTATTTCTTCATTTAACCTACATCAATGGTAATGCTTCAAGACAATGAAACTTAAAATTTAAAACTCAACGGAGGTAATTTTTTTAATTAAGAATTAAACACTTTTCCTGTGTTTCTGGTATTATTAAACATTAATTTTATTTATTTCAAATGCATATTTCGGAGCATCAAGAAACAGCCACTTAAATATTAACCCATTTTCTCACAGAGTGCCATGCAGTACAATACTGGAGCTGAACAATACGCTCCTTTCGCCTTCAACTACGTTGCTGAAGGAGAAGACGGATCCAGCTCTCGCTCTGAATCTGGTGACGGAACTGGTAAAGTAGTCGGATCCTACAGCTTGTCTGCGAGCGATGGACGCAAAAGGACCGTCGACTATTTGGCTGATCAGGGAGGATTCAGGGCTAACATCAATACTAACGAACACGGAACCAAAAGCGATTCCCCCGCAGACATTCAGTTTTACTCTTCTGCACCCCTTGAAGCTCCTCAGGCACATGGTGCCTCAGCTTACAAGGCTACCACTGGTCAATTCCAATCTGGTGCATCAGCTGGACATTTCCAATCTGGTGCCTCAGCTTACAAAGCTACCACTGGTCAATTCCAATCTGGTGCATCAGCTGGGCAATACAAAGCATCTGGATCAGCAGGACAGTACAAAGCATCAGGACTAGCAGGAGGACAGTACAAAGCCTCATTTGCAAGCCAACAACGAGTAAGTTTTCAGTTAATTTTATTTGTGTAGGTATATGTGTTTATAAAGATTATTATTTTAATCTACCAGATGTTCACAATTCATTTCTTTAATGTGCATCAGTAATTTCGTATGCTTGGTCTTGGAGTAGTTACAACATTATATATTTATTTAGGATATATAAATAAATTTTTCTCTCTAAACTTCTTGATCTTTGAAGAAAATTTAAAAAGAAGCTGAAAAGAGAAAACTCAGGCTATGTCTTTTATCAGACGAAAGTCTTCACTTCAAAGGTTTACAACTACACACTATTTTTGTTTTTCAAATATGAGGGAAAAACACATTTATTTGAATTTTTTGACTATTATTTATACGAATGTGTTTCCAAAAGGATGCAAAACACTTAGCAAATAGACTTTCAATTACTTCATAATAAATGAATTCACACAACCTCAATAGCTAAAGGAGAATAAATATTTATTGATTAATACAAATAAATAATTTCGTAGGTCATCCTTGCTTCGAAATAGTTAATAGTTACAAAACACAAATAATAATACACAATAAATAAAATACAACTCGAGGCATATATTATCAGTAACTCTCATCCAAATTACCAATCAGCTCATGTAGCTTTTCCAACAATTAGTGATTTGTGGAGGCTCACAGTGCTCCTGTTGACGTGGTGTGGTAGTTTAGAGAAAGGGTGCCATCTTAGGTGTCATTCTGATCACTTGACTGAAATTCAAAATTATGAGATCCATCACCACTAGTACTCATGTTGTCTTATAGTGTGACCTGTGCCGATTTAAGCTCTTTTTGGACCTTGGGCGCAAAAGATCTATAGGCCCCCTTGACACTGGAGGAACGAAATTTATAACCAAAAAATCCGGTTAAGTCCAGCTTATCCGGATCTCTGGGTGGCCAATGGATAAACTGGCACTGAGTGGGACGATAATAAGCTCTCACTTAACAGCAATTTATGATTATTTACCATTATAATTATTTTTCCCCCTTAAAGGTTGAAGCAGAGCCCTCTTACCAGCCTTCTCCCTATTCCTTCGGATACCAAGCTGAAGCAACTGGGGGTAGCAGTGCTCGATCTGAATCCTCGGACGCCAGTGGAAAAGTGACCGGAAGCTACACTGTCAGGAATGAGGATGGTTCTGTGCGAGTGGTAGAATACATTGCAGACCAGGGTGGATTCAGAGCCAATGTCAAGACCAACGAGCCAGGAACCAAAAGCGATGACCCCGCCCACGTTGTGATCCAGTCTGATGCCCCTGCTGCCAGTGCACCCCTTCAGCAACAGCAATATGCAGCCAAGGCCAACTTCCCCGCCCGCACTTACACACCAAAGACCAGCGAGATCAGCCAGAAGAACGTTGAAGCCTGGAGCCGGTAGTGGATCTCTTGAATGACTTTGAATTGAGCAACATTTTGATGAAATCTTTTATTAAAGAACTTATAAATAAGAAATGAAAACGATTTGTGTCTAGCAGGTTGGTTTCTGAAAGTTTAAGAATTATTTGGGTACGTTACTAATGATGGGGTTTGCGTGAAGTCAGTGGATCACTTAGTTTTCTAGGTTAAAACTTATTTCTTTATTGTTGCATTGTTTACTTTGTCTAAATGCTCTATCTTTCGAAAACATTTTTATTTTTGTTTGTATACATAAACTTTGTAAGTTAACATTGTTTATTTCAAGACAATACTCAGGTTGGCCTTTATAAGGCTGCAAACTTCTTGTTTAGAGTACATTTATTTCTTAAGTTAAGGTTAGAAGGAAGCCCGTTTTGCACAAAGCTTGTGTGGTTTGGGGAAATATCACTGCCACTGGTTAGAATGCTTTTTGAATTAGTGCGTTGGCACTTTTCTTATCTTTGTCTCTTCCTTTCCTTTTTTCATAGAGTACAGTAATATACTCTAGCCTCTCTATACATTTCGGACAGTGTATATCATATATAAAAATGCACCCTTAAATGCTGTTTTTTAATGCTTTTTGTGTTTGAATTAAAAATGATAAGCAACGATTAGAATATTTACTCGTATATTTTGTTTTTGTTGATTTCAACTCCTGCTTCGTAATTTTTTTTCTTACTTCTCTTTGCTTAGGGGATAGCTTCTTTATCATATACTTTGCTTAGACTGTTTCATGGACTTGATAAATGAATGAAGCTTTTAATGAAAAAAATCACCCCTTTTGCATTTTTCTTTGGTGCAGCAGTTGCCGTCTCCTTTCAATCGGTTATACCTCTTTCAAAGATTGATATATGAACGATTACTTGTTTGAAAGATTATCAACACGCGGTTATTGAGAGAAAAATTAAGGTGTGTTTGTTTAGATAAAGGGTTTTTCAAATATTGCTCAATTCATGAGGTAATTTCAAAGCGTTTGCGGAATTTTCGATAACGGATTTTGTAAAAATATACATTATGGGCATTTAAAAAACCGAAAAAAAAGTTTTGTAAATATTTTTTGGGCGCATGAAAAATGTAAAAAAAAAAAATCATGGTGTAGGTATTCATTTGTGATACAGGCAAACACATCTTATTGACTTTGTTAATAATTAACACTAGAAACTCGTGTTAATTAATTTTGTCCCACCTTTTATTCTAAGGTATAAATTAACTCAATCTGCATATAACACATTTACATGGTTACTGCTGAATACTCTAATATATTATACAGGTGAACCTAATTTGTATTATTTTATTGTTATTGATAATATTTGTGTCATATTTAAAAATAATACACCACGTTAAGTAATTTTAACCTGAATCGTTGAAAAAAATAATCAAAACGATTTCTTTTTTAAAAATTTTGATGATTGAATAATCAGTTAATGTGAGTTGATTGAAATTTTTCCAGTTTTATATTTATGTTATATGAATTTTAATAATTCTAACTGTTGACTGTAGTAACCAATTTGAAAATTTTAACTAGTAATACTTTTTAGAGAGCCAGCAATCAAACTATTAGACTGTGATATGTTATAAGATGTTGTTTTACCTGTATTTTTCACTGTGTTGTCTTATTTGACTTGTGTATGTTTTTTTTTACTTTTATAATAAAAGCATATTTTGAAACTGATTCTCTGTTTGTTTTTTTTATTTTATCAAATATATGCACTTGAAATTAAAATGTTTTTAAAATCAACTTTAAAAGTAAATTGCATAAACACAAAGTCTTCATTCTAGTCACAGTATTATGAAAGAAAAATCTGTGTTCAAATGAAAGGAGCTATAGTTTGAAGTAGCAGCATTTGAATAAAATAAAATTGTTAGTAATTGTATAGTAAATTAATTATAATTTCTAAATTAATCTTCTGTTTCACGTAGTGTGAATGAACTTCAGAATTCAAATAACTATATTAATGTCATAATTATGATTAATTGTTACAAACGCGATTAAATTCATTTAATAATTCTTCAAAGTCAGAACTCATTACTTTATCCATTTCTTAATTAATTTATCAATGACCATTTAAGTTCACTTTTGATTAAAGAAAACATTTTCTTTGGCATTTTAAAGTTATTATTTTTTCCTTAACTATATATTTATTTAGCGAAAATCAGCAAAATAACATTATTTCAAGAAAATGTTAGTAAGTTAAGTAGATAATTTAGAAATAACTAAATTTGTGTGTGTGATTAAAAATGAAACATTTAAATAATTTAAACTTAAACAAATGAATCACGGAGTTTGTCTTAAAGAAAAGTAAAAAAAAATAATTAATGTAATCAGAAATAATATTTTAAAAGGTTAACTTCAAACAAAAGCAACAGAGGTTTACTTTCAAGTTGCCTTATAATTAAATTTAAATTTAATGAATCTATAGGTCAAATGAAGTTAACAAATAGGAGAAATAAATTAATAAATTATTTTAAAGCCGTTATTTATGTATTGGAACGCTTAGGACATTATGAATTATGTCAAGTAGTTTCATAACAATGAAAATCACAGTAATTTTAACAACAGAATGCCTTTAAAAATGTATCTAAGAGAACTCCAATTGCTTAGTCAATTTTTAAAAGTCTAACTGCTAATTCACTAAAAGTATTTTTTACATATAGAACTATTTTACTTTACTTAAGTCAGATTTTAATAATTAAGACAAACTGATATTATCAGTTACTTATGTATATAATATTTAATACTTTTCTGCAATATAAGCTAATTAAAGTATTTTTTAATTTATTTTCAACTTAAGTAATATTATTAAAATGAACTTTTCATACGTTTTTAGTCTTATCATCTATTTTACAAATATGACTTTTTAAAATACTTATAACGAATTTATATAGAAGCATTTTTTTACTATAAATGATTTTGTGAAATTAGAATGAACACGAATAAGCTTAAATAAATGTAAACAATATGGATAGTTAAATAATTTGAAAATGCCTTTGCGGAATAATGAAATCTACTGCTTGAAAACAAAATATAGAACAATATGTAGGAAAACGCACTTGAAAATTGTTATGAATATCTAGAGATATATATTCCCTAGTTATATTCTTATTGTAATACTAAATGCGTGATCTGTGATAAAACAATTGAAATAGCTCTATTATTTTCTGTCACCAAGTGAGTGAATATTAACGTCACACTGTTCAGCTACACGAGGGCTTTTGGCGACGGACCTCGTAATTTTGAACCATACTCAAGTGACATGGACGACACTTGAGCTGTCACCCCCTCTCCTAACTACCACACCACACCAACGGGAAGACGTTTGAACTCTCGACAGATTTAACGTGCATCGCTCCCCTACACGGCGGGTCGCTATTTCAGGAAAACCGGGAAAGTAAACAAAAAGTATTCGAAATCTAATAGGTAGTACAGATAAAGAAAAAAATGTTTTAATATTATTTTATTATGATATAATAGAAACTTAAAGTTAATTACAAAATAAAGATATTTTATGTATAAGTAAATTTTTTGATTTTTAATTATTGTGATTAGCTTTAGATAGATACTTGTGGTTATTCACACTTCACAGAAAACCTGAATCTATTTTGCATACAAATTGATAATTTTCTTTTTGATTTTTTACTGTGATTCGTGGAGCCCCTGGGTATTCTTTGTAGAGCCTCAAGGCTCCATGGGACACAGTTTGAAGACCACTAGAATACAATATTATTATATGAATGATAAATATGACATTATTTATTCATTGTTATGAATAAATATATACCATGATAAATGCACTAACCTATATATGTATATGATAAATGCATATATATTAAAATGCACTAACCCATTTCTTGATTTAAAATAACTCTTTTCTCCTGAAAGAAAACCATGATTCCAAATCTATTTAATATTATTGAAAAAGTTTTATACTCAGAATGAAACTAAAACCTCCAACAAAAATTGAACAAATAATGTTAACTTTTAATTTTATGTGTAAAATTTGTTGTGAAAGAGAAAAATTAAGATAAATTCTTAAATGATGATACGATTATCTTCTTTTTAACACATAATTAATTGTTATTCTACTTGAGAAAAATAAATTTTCAGAAGAAATCGCCAGAGCAGTTGAAACTGGGATTTAAATATGGAATACGTATCCTTTTAGCTTTTATTCATCGAATGCTTTTGTTTTTGTTTATCACGTGTTTATTTTTCATGAAACTCCCACAAAAGTGATATAATTACAAATATTGCGTCTTACATTTATTTAGCTTTACCGTTTTAGATCGACTTCGAAGGAGTGATTAACTCTTTCGTATGCCATTTGGTTCTCTTTAGAATTTCTCTCAGTTTCCTATGTTTTTATTAACAATCAAACAATAGCATTTAAGGAAATATATTTTATTTTGCCGAATTTTATACTTACATTGAAGTTTTAGGGGGGTGGGAAGAATATTTCCCAGGGAACCATTCACTATCATAAAGAAAATTGCTATGAAAAGATGAGATGCATGTTGCAATGCACAAGGAGACCTCCCATTCTGCCCACATGTAGCGGGTTCTCTTTTCTTGTCCCTTTCTACTTCTTTTCCTACATCGTCTTCAGTTGGAAACCATCTTTGGCATCTGATTTCCCACAATGGCTAAGCGCACATCATCCGGGACTACGCACTTCTTTGCTTGGAAGCTAGCAGGACATTCTTTCCTTTTCCTTGAGGAATATTCGCCTATTAGCTGACGAACTAATGCTTTTCGGAATGTTAGCTCGCCTAAACCTCTGTTTCTTTTGTTCACTTGCTACTTGCTACAGTATGAAACTATTTATGATGGAAAGGTCAATAAAAGATACGATGCTACCATTTTACAGATATTCTTATTTGGTATCTTTCTTTCCTTTGATCGAAGCAATCAACCCCTTCCATGACATCGTTATATAGTACAGCGACAGTTTTTGGACAAGGTACTTCTTTAGTACCCTCTTTTTCAATTCCTACTATTAACTCACACTCTCTATATATTTATTTATATATTTATTCAATTCCTACTATTAACTCACACTTTTATATATTTATTTGTATATTTATTCAATTCCTACTATTAACTCACACTCTCTATATTTATTTGTTTGTTTGTTTATTTATCTTGGTCGAATTTTCAATCGTTGATAAAATACATTTTAAAGCTCTCGATTGAGATGAAATTTGATATACATGATTATTTTGGATGACAATACAATAATTTAATTGTAATTAGTAAAAATTAATTAATTAAAACTAATTATTTAAAGAATTACAAATATAGCCACGTTGGTGACTTAGCGACCATTTTGGCGACTTGAGTCAAAACTTGAAAAGGTTTTTTCTCACGTGTTAAAGCATTCAGTTGAACTGAAATTTTCTATACATGATTGTTTTCGATGATAATACGATACTTTAATGATAATGAATAAAAATTAATTACCACTTAATGTTGTGATTCTGTCATATGTATTTATACATATTTATATTAATAGTAACTCTTTGATAAAAAGTAGCTAAAATAAAATTTTTCTTTGTTGACCTAAGTAGGAATTGACTTCATTTTTTTATATTACTTGTTTGTTTGTTTATTTATTTATTTGCTTATCTTGTGGGAATTTTCAATCATTAATAAAATACATTTTAAAGCGCTCAATTGAGCTGAAATTTTATATATATGATTATTTTGGATGGCAATAAAATAATATTTAGTTGTAATTAGTAAAAATTAATTGATTAAAACTAATTCTTAAAAGAATTACAAATACAGCCACGTTGGTATTATTTTTGGCGACTTGTGTCAAAACCTGAAAAGGTTTTTTTCTCGCGTTTTAAAGCATTCAGTTGAACTGAAATTTTATATACACGATTGTTTTGCATAACAATACGATACTTTAATGATAATTAATAAAAATTAATTACCACTTAATGTTGTGACTCTGTCCTATGTATATACATATTTATATTAAATGTAACTCTTTTTTAAAAGTAGCTAAAATAAAAATTTTCTTTGTTGATCTAACAAGGAGAGGGCACGACTAAGGAAATACATTTGGGGTCGAGACTTGGTGTAATAGTAGTACTCCTTTAGTTTGTCCAACCCTCAATGTAATTCCGCCGAACGGCCAGTCAATTTGGAGAAAAAGTCTTCGAAATTCATGCTTAGCTTTTATACAATTATATTTCGATTTCCTCCAATGATTTCGTAGCTTGGTTGATATATCATCTGCATACTATGCGCAAGATCTGGGTTCGATTCATGGGTCAATTTTTTTTTCATTTCATTTAATTATTTTTAAAATTAAATAAACTTATTTATGAAGGTTTATTAAATATCAAATGATATTTTATGTAATTATTTTGTATTTTATAAAGTAAAAAAATACTGTAACTGTATAAATATTTATATTAAATTCTATAAATGTATTTTTATATTAAATAATATTTATAATAAAATCTATAAAATAAATATTAAATGATATTATACATCAAAATTAGTTACAAATAGTTTTATAAAGTGAAATAAAATATACTATAAATAAAATATTATCTATAATACAAAATAATTTATAAAGTATATTATTATTAAATTAATTATTTTATAATTAATGTAATAAAAATGTGTTTTTATGTATTATTAAATTAGTTATTTTAGAAATTTATAAAACATTTAATCAGTCCTTTTTAAATAAATTTAAATGATTCTAAAAAGTTTATTTAAATAATTTTTAAAAATTTAATAATTATCTCAATAATAAATAATAAATTTAATAATAAATTAATAATAATTTTAATAATAAATTAATAATCACTTCAATAATAAACTAAAAATCATTTCAATAATAAATTAATAAATTTAATAATAAATTAATAATTTTAATAATTCTTATTAATAATACTTCTTATTATATAATTTTAATTATTAATTATTTTAATTAAAAATCATTTTAAATAACTTTAATCAATAAATATTTAAATTAATAATTATTTTAAATATATTTATTACTAATAATTTTAAATAATTTTGATAATAAATTTATTTAATTGTTTTTACATTATAAAATACAAAATAATTACATAAAATATCATTTCATATTTAATTAACCTTTCATAAATAAGTTTATTTAATTTTAAAAATAATTAAATGAAATGAAAAAAAAATTTGACCGATGAATCGAACCCAGACCTTGCACATAGTATGTAGACGAAAAATCAACCAGCTAAGCATGAATTTCGAAAGCTTTTTTCTCCGAATCGACAGACCATTCGGCGGAATTACATTGAGGGTTGGACATCCTTAAGGAGTACTACTATTACACAAATGAATTTTCTTAGTCGGCTTGTAAGAAGGAATTGGAATTTACAGAGGGTTGGTCTTCCCACATAGCAAAGCCAATGTATTACAATGGGTTTTGCGCTTCCCACAGATGTATTTTGATAGATCATATAGATGGGAAGTAATGTTACTATTATCTGTACCAGCTATGTCTCGCAAACACTTACAACAACCCCTGTATAAGAGAAGAATATGTAATTAATTTTAATACGATATTTGACTAAACTACGTGTTCAAATTATTGTGTTGGAAGCGGTTCTATTGTAGCAAGTTTGACAGTAAAATTACCTTGCCCCTTTTAAGAATTCCTCTTACAGCTAAAACAAGATATGGTATAAATTCAATTAATATTGACTTAAACACCAATTAAAAATATTTATTATTTGTTTACACAAATATTATCCAGTCGCCCAACTGGTATAGTGGTTATCGAATCTGACTGCAGTGCCGTAGGAACTGAGTTCGAATCCCGGAGAAGGCATGGATGTTTGTAAATATGTAGTGCCTTTGCGGCGTAGGTGTACTTTAAATAGCCGTCGATCCGCAAGTCCTCTCGTGAGGTTGGTGGAAGAAGAAGAGAAGTGGGAAGCCCCCGATTACCCCGAGGGAGTTCTCCCTCAAAATTGGATGAAACCGAACTAGATCGTTCTGTCACCTGCAAGGTGCTCAAAGCTACGGCTAACGATAGGGGCAATTAGCCCTTTGCCATGATGAAATTGGCCTTGATCTGGCCTTTTCCGATCAGGTGGCATTAATCACAACAACATCTCTATACTATTCGGAAAACAGACATTTTTTTATATAATGATTTAAGTAATCCTACATTTTTTAGTTTACTTTTACATCTTTTTTTTTTTGATTAACGGAAGCAAACTAAAAAAAACTAATTATCTTAGTTAAGAACTATATTTTTCAATATCGAATTTGACTTTTAAAATGACATTTCAAAATTCGTCAAATCAAAGAGTTTTTAAATAAAATAAAGTATCATATTTTGCGAAAATTTCTGAGCTATTATTTTTAATTTTAAAACTCTCTTATTGCAACTAAGTAAAATTGTTAGCATTCTTCTTTAACCAAATTTTAATTTAAATGGATTGTACAGTTAACCTAGTTATATAACAACCTTACTTAACTGCTAAATTTTTTTCCCGTTTTTGATGCTATTTTCTTTTCGCACATATGATTTCTCATAAAGAAATGTTTGAATTTCTAATTTCATAAAATTTTACTTGTAAGTTTCCAAGTGTTGAAACATTAAAAAAATGGATCACATAATGACAAAGGAATTTTAACATTGGGTTTCTTACTGCTAAAAATATGACCTATAGTTTGACCCTAACCATACAATCGTTTAAAATCAATTATCGAATGGAGAAAATATTTTGAGTCATGCGTGAGGCAATTTAGCCGATACCCCCACCCCTAACCCAATGATATTGAATATCTCTGGATCTATAAATTGGATTCGAATGAAAATTGCCAGCACCAGTGGCGTAGCTAGTTATCCAAAGGCCCTGGTGCTAAAAAAATGAGGACCCTATCTTGGTTGGATTTTATCAAGTAAAATTATAATATATAAATATAAAAAGCTACAACAATTTTCGTTTACTATTTTCTCTTACTTGGCATTATTCGCGCTTAAACGCTCAACTGCTTTTTTTTTATCCTTAGTTTCAGTTTTATAATTTGTGTATTACATTTCGTACGTACTTATATATATACTGACTTTTAAAGGCAGGAGAAACGAAATGTTACACTACAAAAAACGTCGCTGGAGAATCGCTGGCTATTTATTTGGGAGAATTGAACTCACCCACCAGAAGGCTTAGAGCTGCAAAATGGTCCATCTACGTTGAAAACGTCATTTTCGGTCAAAAATCACATTTTCTTTTTATTTGATATTTTTAAAATTCAAACAATTATCTTTCTAAATCTGCCTTTGTTTTTGTCTGTGCGATAATTAGAAAAATAAAAAAAGACTGAACTTTCCAAAAATTACAGGTGTTTGAAAAAAATATTATTACAGCGGTGAAAGGTGTTTAAAATAAACCGGAAGAGGTGAAATCGAAACCGGAAGTTGACTGCTTCACATGCTTTTTACCCATAATTTTTGCAATTTCAACCCATTATAATTTTAAAAACAATTTCTGGCATTTTTTTAAACTATTTTATTGATAGGCAACAATTTCAATCTTTTAATTGGACTTTTGCGATTGGCAACATCTGTTTCTTCTGACCTCATATGTTTTTGTTTTGATTTGAATCTTTCGAATGTTGCTCGCAAATTTCTTCAAAAACCTGATTTTTTTTTTGCTTTAATTGCACAATTTTTAATTGTTAATTGTTTCTGAACATTCTGCTTTTGATATTATCAAAAATTAATCAAATTGACTTCTTGAAAACGCAACTATGCTGGTGAGACATTTACAAAAACAGTGGAAGTGTTGACTTGTAATGTTCTTGACTTGAAGTGCTCAAATTTGTAATGAACGAAAACTGGGATAAGTAAAGGTATTTTTACAGAACAAAGAATGTTTTAGTGGAACATTAAGAGGTAATAGAATATTTTATTTAAATTGGGAAGTGTGTTTTCAAGTTTGTGTTTCTCCAATTGTTTTGAGAACAATCTGTACCTGCATGAAGATTACATGTTTGGACTGACTTCTAATGTGACTTGAAAAATGCTCCGATTAAAGTTTTATCGTCCTTTTTCAGCTACTGAAAAGCTAAAAAGCAAAGTGTTATTAATTTGCAACCTATTTTTAGAAGGTGAGTGATTGAAAGATGATATTTACCTGTGAAAAGCTATGTTCTAAGCTGAACTGGCCTTGTATGACAAAAGGAGCATTTAGACTTTGTGAAAGAAAGTCTTGTCTGTGCTGCTACACCAACGGCTAAAGATGCCATGAACGACACTGCTTTTTAAGCGAAAAGCATTATAAAATGTTTCAAAATGTCAGTTGAAGAATGTGGAATATCCGTTGACGGCAGAGACACATGGACATTCATCGCTAAATGTGGTTTCTATAGAAACTTTATACATTGGCACTGGGAAATTCTAGATTTAGAAATGTTATCAAAGTTTTTTAGAATTCTATAAGTCCAGTCATACATGCGTGTTCCTGCAATCATCTGGGATTTACTTCAAAACATAGTGCGTACAAAATCTTTGTATGTTTTTGCACTACGAAATCTTAAAAATATGTATTTCTTTTGTGATGGTGATTCCAAGGATACTTTTCTGTTAAAGATGTGTATGGTGTCAACAATGTCATCATATGAGTGCATAAGATACTTCTAAGAAAGATTGAGTAGTCGGAAAAGAAAATTTTTAAAAAGGCGAGAAAAACTCGGTGAGAAGGAAAAACTTATCAATGTTATGTTTAATAAAATTCTACACTGTTTTAGCACTAACACCAATCACGCCAAAGCTATGCTAAGTGCTACAATAACAGTATTTTTCACTGTTGCTCTAGCAGGGAGAAACCCATATATGGGCCGTGCCCGATTTGAGCTGAGAACTGATGTGACTATCAACGAGGAAACGACACCAGAAAACAATAAACAGAAAAAATTGTACGTATTTCTGTGAAACTTTAAAATATTGTTAAACCTGTGTACACAAAGCAGAGTGATAAGCAGTTGTTATAAAATTGCCTCCACGGTAAGACACAAATAAAAATGTATCATTTAACGCCTGTTTGTGGCAAATCATTTTGAAAGAAACTTTTATCGAGCTAAAACCATTTTCTTTGGGTACCCATATATTACCGTCATTATTTTTAAAAAAGCTTTCATTGATGTGTTAGGTATTTTGAAAGCATTTGGCATAAATGCAGGGAATTATATACTGCGTGATGAGAGATTTGTTGACATCTTTCGAGTCGGTGACTCGAAACAACATTTTTTGCCTTTTATAAAATCACCAGAAAAAAAGGAGGCCCAAAGAAAGAAAAAAATTTAACAAACTTCCAAAGAGTGGGAGTGTTAGTTATAAATCAGGAGAGTTTTAGTAATATACTTGTCATATTTTGTTTTGAAATTGATTTTATAAAGTTTAAATGCATTTTTCTCAAAACCATTTTTTTGTAAATTTCATGATATTTCAAACATGATATCTAAAAAACTGTTAGAGATACTTGTATGAGATTTTACACAAATGTTATTATTGGTATTATCTAGAGAATGACCTACAAGCTAAGAAACTGAACAATTTTTAGTTATTTTATAGTTGTATTTCTTTCTGAAAGTTACGATAATTTGATTGAATTTCCTAGTTCGCAAGCTCGACTGGCCATAACTTTTGATTCAAAAGAAGTAATTTAACACTTGTAGGTCATTCTCTAGAAATGTGTTTTAAAAATGTATTGCAGCAATATTTTATGGAAAATATAAAATATTTTAAAAAATAGAATGTTTGAAAAAATTCCAAAATTTGATTAAAATTTCTTTAAAAATTTTAATTTTTGCAAATTTTTATGTACATATATTATTTCTAACTGTACTTTTTATTATTGTGTATAAAAGTGAAACTAAAAATGTAAAAATATTAGGGATTTTTTGAAAACATAAAAAAAAAGTCTCCGAACGTAGTCGGATACATTTAACTTCTTGAGGCTCGCAACTGATTTCACCATCTGGCCAATATTCCGAATTTTGTTTCAACCAGGAAGGCCCCTCCCACCATCTAGAATTAAGCATTTGTCGTGGAGAACAACCACGAGATAGTAAATCCGCGATATTCATGTTTCCTGGAACATACTTCCATGACTGAATTTGAGTTAATTGTCTAATTTCCTTTACCCTATTAGCTACAAAAACCGACCAATTTCCATATTCTTTAATCCACCAAAGTGCTGTTGTGGAATCGGACCAAAGAGTAACTTTCAAGTCCGGCATATTAAGCGCTTTCAAAATAGAATTTACAAGTCGAGCACCTACACAACAAGCCATTAGTTCTAGACGCGGTATACTCAAAAGTTTGAGAGAAGCTACTTTAGACTTCGCTCTAACGAGAATTACGCAAACTCTAGAATCAACTATTGATCGAGCAAAGACGCATCCCGCATATGACCCCTTACTTGCATCAACAAATACATGTAATTCAGTAAAAATATCAATTTTCATACAACGTGGTACAGTTACATCTTTCAAAATTTGAATTTCATTAAACCATTTCATAAATTTGTTTACAATGTTCTGAGGTAGTTCCTGATCCCATACCTTTTTCATTTTCCATATTTCCTGCAATAGTAATTTTGGGAGCAATGTAGACGGCGTCAACATTCCAATGGGATCGAAAACTTTTTGCACCGTAGACAAAACTAATCGTTTCGTTATTTTCACTTCGCACGTTAATGAGTCGAAATTCGTGCAACATTTCAAAACATCATTATCCAAATCCCAGATGATACCCAAAATAAAAGTTTCGCCTGAGTGTTTATCAACACTTACTTTTACTTGCCACATTGCTCTCAAAAATACGTAAATTAAAACATCCTTCCGACATAATTAATTTAGTCTTCTCAATAAATATCTCTATTTCATCAGCACTGAAAACACCAGTTACACAATTATCAACATAAAAGGAAGATTTTAAATTTAGTGCAACTTCCTTACATTCGGAATTACAGTTTTCCAAAAGATACATAATAGATGCATTCAATAAGTAAGGGCTTGAAGACACCCCAAACACAACTCGACAATGCCTGTACACTAATTGTTTTTCATTGCATGGGGAAAAAAATCTGAGATAATCTCTATCTTTCGGTGCAACAGATAGCATCAAAAACGCCTTTTCAATATCGGCTACAATTCCGACTGGATAAATTCTAAAACGATCTAAAATGTCAGGTATCAGTTCAATAAGGTTTACGCCTTTATATAAACAGTCGTTCAAAGATGGTTTCCCTTTTTCACGGTCCGAAGCATCGAATACGGGTCGGATTTTTGTAGTCGCACTATCTAATTTAATCACGGGTCTATGCGGTAAATAATGGCATTCATTATTCAATTCTACTTCCGGCACACGTTCAATGATATTTAAATCTTCCCATTGCCTAAACACACTTTTATAATCCTCAAAAAATTTACCGTTTCTTAATTTATTCATCATCCGTAGATGTCTTTTCCATGTTAGTTCTTTGTTACTGGGCAAATTTTTAGAGTTACATTTCCATGGGAGTTTAACTTCATATCTTCCATCGGGAAGAATTTTCATTTTATTCTTAAAAAAAATCTGTTAATTCAAAATTTTCTTTCGTATTCTCATTAAGTAAGGGATCCGTTATTCCTAAAACATCAAGTTCCCATAATTCTTTAAAGCTAACATTCCGAACATGCAAAGACGATGTCGTTAACATAACGTTTTTATCATTCGAACATACTTTTCCAATTACCGTCCATCCTAGTTTAGTTTCAATAGCTGTTAAACCCGAATCAAATTCAATTAAATTCCCAGTTAATAATTTTCCTATATTATCAGCCCCAATCAAAAGCCTAATTTCCGTTTCTTTACAATTTAAATCCGATAAAATAATTTCTTTATTTTTTAACTCATTTAAAATACACTTATCCTCAATCTTAGAAATAAATCCACATGTTTTCTTTTCAGATAGCACTTCAAAACAACATGTATAAGAGTGTATCATAATCACTGACCTCAATAGAATATACGCTGTGATGTTTCGGTTTAGTTTCGTTGCCCCCGAATAGAGAATGAATTATAGTTTCCTCTCTAAGTGGAGTGGCCTTCAAAATACTAGTAACACTTTCACTAATGTAGCTATTTTCACAAGCGGTGTCAATCAGAACTCTAACTTTCCTTTTTTTCCCCTGATCTTTAATGCGAATGAAAACGCAGAGAGTTTGAAAGTAAATACTTTGGTTTCTGTTGCAGTTACTTGATAGAGAGTTCTCAGTTTTTATGGAACACAATTTTTGATCATAATTCTTATTTAATTTTGGACACATAATTTCAAAATGAGAATAATTACATTTAGAACAATTAATATCATTTTTAATATCACAATTTTTACTCAAATGTCCAGATCTATTTAAACAAATAAAACAAGCACCTTTTCTTAATAACAATTGTCTCTTAGCATTTAAAGACATTTTTCTAGCATTAAAGCAATTTTCACTGGGATGATACTTCTCACAAAATACACAGTTATTGATTTTCTTACCTGAGGACTTTTCGGAACTTGCCAGAGCTGATGCAGTCATTAATTGTCGGCTTAACCCTTTCAGTTGGAGAATCTCTTTTTCGGATAGGAGTTCCAAAACTGGATTTTGCCAGCTGCACCATCTCTTCCTCTTGGACTTCCAGGCGAAGGAAAGTCATTAAGTGTTCTAGAGTTCGCGATCCTTTAGCGTCTGTTTCAGTATTCCGTTTTCTTTCCCAGGCCATCAGGATTTCCTCGGGTAAGCAGGACTCTACCAATGGTGTAAGGAAATCTCCATATTTTTCTTGTGTTCGTCCAAGGCTCTACAACGACTGTAATTTCCCTTCAAGTTCATCGTACAAGGCCGACAAATCAGTTTTCGTTCTTCCAGAAACAGCGTTCTTCATTACTAAATTTAAAAGTTCACGTACGTAAATTTGTACTAACAAATCTTCACGACCGAATTTCTCTTTTAATTCATCGATGGCTTTAGGATAATTTTCCGCCGTTGCAGGGAAACTCAACACTAATCGTTCTGCTTTCGATTTCGGTTCCACGGATTGCAATAAATATTGCATTTTGTCTTCTTCCGCAATGCCTTTATCATTGTGAATTTTCTGAAACTGACTCCAGAAGGCCAAAAAGTCTTTAGCTTCACCGCTGAATTTCTTCAGTTCTATTTTCGGTAATTTAAAGCTTCTCTTTTCAGTTTCGGTAGGAACAACGGTTTCTCGTACTTTCAAATCTACTCGAGTACACATTTCGATGTAGCGGTCACGGTAGTTTTCTGCATCTTCCATATCTAAATATTCTTGCACGGCATCTTCTGTACCCAAGAGTTGTTCAGAAATTTGATTCTGACAAGTGTCGAGTCTCTGAAATTTATCGATAAATTGAGTTTTCAGAATCGAAAGTTGATTCATATCGATGTTTTCTTTTATGAGTTCGGTTTCAATCTTTTTCAGACTGAGAGAAAATGCTGTTCTCAGGCCTTTTCTTGCCGCTTTCAAAGCTTTCACTTCCATTTTATAGTTCAAAAAAATAAGTTCAATAATTTAAATTCGGTTTCAGTTTCGCTTCCAACCAACAACCAGTCCCGCCGAGGGTACCAAAAACTTATGTAAAGAACAATTTCAATTCTAAAATTCTGCGAGCTGCATCTACCCGATGCTCGGCGTTGGAGGAAGAAATTCAGTCTCGAGCCAGTCAATTAAAGTAACTTAGTTTATTCAGAACTACCGAGTGAGAGTGAGCACGTGATTGCTTCACCCTTTTTATATACAGAACATAATGACGTCACACAACCTCTTCACAGTTACAAAAACGTGGCGCCATGCAGCCACTCATTCACACAAATCATTTTTATTCACAACAAAAATGAAAAAAAGAAATGAAAGTAATATATAAACTTTTCAATAAGTAAAGTTCGCAATACTAAACAAATATGTGAAAGAATTTTTTCCCCTACAAGTTCAAAATTACTTTCAACTGAATTGCCATGATTTTAGTTATGTTGCAACCTTTTATAATGATATCTTAAATTTGAGAGAAATTATCGCAAGTTCAACTTGCTTTGTGATCAGGGTCGGAGGGACCCCCAGAGCTTGAGGGCCCAGGTGCTTGGCACCACCTAGCCCATTGGCAGCTACACCACTGGCCAGCAACCCATGACTCATTTAAATTGTTCTCTACCAAATTCTTCAAAAACCCATGGATTTATCAATAAGAAAAATTCTCCTTAAAAAATAAATTTTATTAGTCACTCAATAAATATAATAAAATATTGCTACACATTTTAGATTCATGTAAAACTTAACTTCAGCATAAATTGTTTAACAGCAACCATGACAAGCAGCTTATAATTAAAAACTTAACTGACAATGTTTTTGATAAAAACAGCAAAAACAGTAGAGACTAAAAAACAGTACAAACAATCTAATGACAAAAAAGATCAGTAGATGGCAGCACGAACAAAATAAAACATCCTCGCATTCGAATTATACAACAATAATGTATATACTGCAATAAAAATGCACTTTGACGCTGAAGCCGCAATGCGATCTTCGTTATAAACCGTATAAGTATTAAATTTTGTATAAGTTACTTTTAAGTAATATATATTTTAAGAAAATTACTCTTAAAATATATATTAATTACTTATTACGTTATTTTTCTTTTTCTAATTTTTAAATTGGAACACATCACAAAATGATATATTTAATTAAATATTTATTTTCTTTAGCATCCATTTCTAAAAGTATAAATGTCATTAGAAAAATAGTCGTTGCTCTCTATCATATCCATCACATCTCGTATTATCTGGCAACCTATCGGACGTCTGTGCAAAACATGCAAAAATTTTTCCTCGAGCAAATTCCAGTCGGTTTGATCGATTTGATACTTCTATAGCTACCGAATCTAACTTTAATGTACATTTTATTATTTGCACGTTAATTGTACTCGTAATTCACAGTAATTAAGTATTTACAGCAGTAGACTAAAACAAAATCATACATGCATTTTTAAGTCGTAAGTGAGCATTTGACGATAATAAAGGATCAACAAGTACACAGACGAGCATGGTTCCGAAAATTAAATCAAGGAAATAATCTCAAAAATACTTAAATTTCGAATATACCACTACTGAAGTAAATGATTTTAAAAAAAAGCCCCTGCTCGTTATGTGTTAAAACTTACAAATCTGAAGAACAACATGTGAAAGTTGTTTTTAAAACCGTGTAAAATCATTTAGCCATGTTGGTAAAGAATTTTGAAAAGTATTTTCTTGATGAAGACAACTTGGTAGTAAGTTATGAGTAAATTAGGGATCCATTTCAAAATACTCCAGAAGGGCTCTCAACTGCCGAAGAAGAAATCTTCATAGATTTCACATCCAGTGAAAAATTAAAAGGCAATTTTGTAATAAATCGCTCTTTGAATTTGGGGTAGAGGCGGATGATGAATTTTCTGCACTGAAAACAAAAGCACTTCGTTATACTACTGTCATTTTCAACTTCCTACCTTTGTTAAACTGGATTTTCTGCGGTGGATGCTTTGAAGACAAAATATAGATCTCAGCTAAATAAAGAAAAATAACTCTGAGTGTCAATTTCTGATATTAAACATTCCTTTGAAAAACTTTGCTCTACAAGACAAGCCCATGGAAGTCATTAACAATTATTAAACTTATTCTTAATTTAGTACTGATGCATTAAATGTATACTGGCTGAAGTACCGGCTCTTCGCACGAGTTCATTTTTTTAAAAAAATAAAACATTATTCTTGATATAATAGCTGAACTATAAGGAGAGCAAAACTGCGTGGATGACATTGCATAAAAAAATGTAAAATGATTTTTTTAGATGAATGCTTATATTGTAAATAGTTTTAAAGGAACTGTAATTTTAAACTTCACATAATTAGCATTTAGGATTAATGTTAAATAATGAAAAAGAATATTAAATTCCGATGAAGAATAATTGTGTTACTTTTTAATATTTAAAGTGAGAAGACTTCAAAATATTTTAACCCGGGAGCAGGCGCGCACTCGATACTAACGCTAATGGTAGTGCGGGGGGACTCAGTCACCTCAATCATTTGTTTATAATTATTTTTACTGTACATGAGATACAAATCGGAATTCCAAGGAATAATTTAATTAAGAGAAAGTATACTTACCGACTTTTTTTTTTGATAATTTGAGAAAAAAATCCAATAAAATTGAACTAAAATGATTCAAAAGTGCAAGACCTTAATAAAGGACACAAATTAGAGATTATAGGAATGTTATTTGCTGGCAAAGCTGTGATATTTTGTTCAAGTTATTGCAGTTTTACTGTGCTTTCATGATCGAGTGAGTGAATATTAACGTTGCACTGTTCAAATACACGAGTGCTTTTGGAGACGGAACTCGTAATTTTGAACCATGGTCAAGTGACGAGGACGTCACTTAAGCTGGCCTCTTTTAACTACCACACCACTCCAACAGAGGACGTTTTAGCTCTTGAAACATTTAACGTGCATCTCTACCCTACACGGTGGGTCTTTAGTGGTAATGGGCTCAAACTCGCGTGAAACTTTTAGTGATCAACAAATAGCAAATTGAACTTTTTCTTTATTGGGTCATTTTGACAAGGCGAACTGAACCTTGTGGTACATTTATGGCTTCATATTTCAGTTGATGGAGTTTTTTTGGAAGTATTTGAAAATTTTTCTTTCGTTTCATGTACATTGCGTTTGTCAATCATGAATAATATGCATTCTTTCAGCAGATTTTTCCTTTGATTGATCAGTTTCAACTTCATTCAATAGAGATCACAGATGCCACGCGCCACCGCTCCTGGGTTAAAAGTGTATTCAGGATAAAAATATAGGTGTTCTAAAAAGAATTATGATATTTTCCACTATGCTTGTTTGAGAATAATAAAAATAAGTATTGGCCAAATAATCATTCAAATCAATCAATCATTTTTCCAAATATTATAAAACTCTTCATTATTTAGGATTTACCTAAACGAAAAACAAACATAAAAGATGGGACGGAACTAATATAAAACTAACCATACCAGTAAGTTGGAAGGTCAATCAAATGATCAGCAAATCATTATGCTGCCTGGCTGAAAAGTGAATCAAGTCTTCCTTTTCTTTCAACAACTAATGTATAGTATTTCAATAATAATAACACAGTGATGAATTTTTTATCTTTCTAGAAATTTTCTCAGGGTCTGGGTTTCGTTTTTTCTTTTAAAGAGAAATATTTTAGGTTTAAAAAGAAAACGTAATGAAAAAAATCTCTTCGAGAGATTACAGCAAATTAAACAAAATGTTTTTTTAATTTGGTTTAAGATCAAAGATAGCTATCTGATGACGTAATATCGCCAGATAAAATACATACACATTATATCAGTGTAATTGTGTATTCTTTTCATTATGGAAGAAAGTATTTTGTGTTTTACTTCATTCCAGTTATTTTTTTAAAAAATCTTTTTATTTTCGATATGCTCGCACCCCTCTTGTAAGGTTATCACGCCCCCCCAGGAGCTCGCCCCACACTTTGAGAAACGCTGAACTACGGAATCACGCTCTTATTTGTTTGCTCTATTTCAACAAGTAATCTAAATTAACCGTTGTTATAATAATGTAAAATTTGAAAAATTAAGGCAATTTTTTTTCTCCCTGCCAGAGCCATAAAACATAGCCAATTAACAGATACAAATAGGAAAAATAAAAAATAAAACCTTAAAAAAATAACATAAAAAAATAATTAAAACCCAAAAAACATATATAGAAGTAGCATTTAATCAAAAAACAAAATAAATAAAAAAGCAATAAGAGGAAGAAATATTTATTTCAATAATTTTTAGATATTTGAAGGATAGCATTTTTTAATATTCAGAAATATCATTTAATTAATGAAATTTCTACTTTAATCTGTATAAAATTTTGAATTCAAAATTTTTATTTCGTAAGTTTTAAAAATCCCCAGTAGAAAATTTCGGGAAGATTATTTTTTAGCTCACTTATTAATAAAATTTATTAAAATATTTTTTTTAAAACTAAGAAAATGTTTATGTTTTAAATATTTTACTAACAAGAGTAAAAATTAAAAAGTTGCCAAGATTTATATTTTATTACACTTAACTTAGTTTGAAAATGTTTTAAACATATTTTTAAGTTACATAACAAAAGCCTAAGTGCCACTAAAGACCCACCGTGCAAAGAGGATTAAATCCGTCGTGGTCAGGGACGTCTTAAGGCATCGGCCAACTAGACCCGGACCCAGGGCCTTGACCGCAATGGGGGTCTTATCTCATTTCGATTCAGTCTAAATAAGATTATGTTTCGAATAATTTCAACAGTCAAATGCCTTTTCCGGTTGTATTTTTCGAAAATCTGGGAATTTCGGACAATACGTCAACTGGCTACATGTGATGACCATCGTTCATGTATACGTCTACGCCTAACACCATCATTACTTATTCAATCGAACCGGTTTGTGTGATTGTAAGTCATGCACATTTTTTTGTTAAAGGTTATTGTTAGTACGAGTATTTGGCAACGAATGCTCTGTACTGTCTACTTTTAAGTTTCATAGGTGGGGGCCTACGCTTGTATAAGGGCCTAGAGCCTATTTTTGCGTAGGTCCCTAGGGGTTGAAGATGTCTTAAGATGTCCCTGTCCGTGGCTCGAAGTTCTTCCGCTTGAGATGGAAGTTTGAAGAGTGGGATATCAGCTCAGCTGTCGTCCTCATCACTTGACCACGGCTCAATAGAAGAATAAAACTTCTCGACTTACGACCCATGCAATATACGTCTGCAAACACAGCGTAATTTCAGGTGTATTTCTGTTCTATATTTGTTCTTTTGTTCGGTTATATTTCAGGACCACTTGGCTATTCAGCCTGCGGTAGCCGAGTGATTATGGTCAAATCGTGGGTTCGAGTCCTGATGCCTCTGAAAACCTAACGTTTTGAAGGATTAATGTACGTTAAATATGTGGAGCCTCAATATTCTCATGTTGGCTCGGTATGGAAGTAATGCGAGTGAGTTGCCAGCTTAGGTAGCGTCTATGTAATTTGATCTTGGTTCAAAATTACGAGGTCCATCTCCAATAACCCTCGTGTTGCTTTACAGAGGGCTACATTAATAAACACTTACTCAACAAAGGTGAATCACATTTGTTGTCTTAACAAACGTTTGTTTTAAAGGAAGACTTCACAAATCCCTCCAGCACCGGCATTATTCTTTTAAATATTAAAAGTTGAATTCAAAATAACATCAACAAAAATTAGAAAACTTGGGAAAGTACGGAAACGAAAATAATACTCATAAAATATATGAAAAACAAAAAATATTTGTAATTACATGCTGCCGAATATTTAATTAATCCTTTTGCAACTGTTAAATAATAAATGTTACCGAAACATTGCATTCATTTTATTTCTGAGCATTAAAGTTTAAATTTCACCTCTTATTTCCAAAGAAAGTTCCCATTGTGTGATGTAATTCATGAAGTGAATTTTAGATGAGATCCAGAATTATCCAGATGTTTGTCCATTACAATTGATTTTAATTTTTTGTTGCTTTAAGATTAAACAGCAGTTGGTTAAAACTTAAAGCAACTTTCATATATTTTTCATTAATGTAAACACAAAACCATGAATATTACGCAGTATAAAGGGACATGTGTTTTTATCTCTTTAGTTTGTGAGGAATTTCACTTTTCTTACTTAGGTTAGAAAATTAATTAATATTTTTATTCCTAGTTATTTCAATTCGTTCGTTTATTGGTATAAATCAGTGATTCCCAAAAAGGTCTATATTAAACCCCAGGGGATCTATGACGACTTGCAAGGGGTCCACGTCGGTAAAAAATCATTTAGGTGTCTATGAAGTGTAAATGGGGGTTTACGATAGTGGCTCTCGTTAAACCACATCGTGACTTTAATTTGAAAAGAAAACTTAATCAAATGGAAACAAGATTTTACTTATTTAACACATTTTTTTACTAATATTTTTTTTAATGAGGTTAATTTTCAGTTAAAGAGTGACAGCAAAAATTTTATATATATTTATACAAGAATCATCTCATTTCAGCGGTTTTTTTTTTTTTTTTACTAGTATCAAACTGAAGGAGTATATTATTGGACATCGCGAATTTTCCTAGTTTCTTAATTGATCACAGGCGATCTGTCAGAAAAAAAACGTTTTAACCTATACTAAAATTTAAATATGCCATTTATTCAGATTTGAAACTAAGTTTAAGTATGCTTTGACTATGGAAATTACCACGGGAGGCAATGAATTTATATGCTCACATTGACTACTAACCTAGGAAATTTAAGCGTTAACCTGACAAGATTGATGCCAAATGTTGAAAATTTGTTAGTGACGCACCAGATGTATTCCTCGTATTATAAATATTTGTTTGTTGATTAGTTATTTTATGTATTAATTGAATTCTAACGTAATTAACAAGTGTTTTTAAAGTTTTAAACACTATATGTCATTACATTTCGAAAAATTTAGATTTCATAAAGTAAAGTAACTCTATACCAGTTGTCAAAAAGAGATTTAAGTTGGTACACTTATAAAAATTCAAAAAAAGGCAAACTGTGGCCAACCAACTGGGCGTGCAAACTCTATGAGAGGGGTGCAAGCCTACTGAAAAGTATGCTTCATTATTGAAGCAAAATTATTAGTTGACTGAAAGTAAATATATAAAATGCATTCTCTGACATAATGAAAAATAAAATACACATTTCCACTGATATAACACGCTTATAAATGCATCAGTACTGCGCAATGTTTTTTTATAAATAATTTAACACTACTAAGTTGAAAACAATTACAATTACATGGGCTTGGCAAATATATAAGATTACGTACAAAGATTAACACTTATCTTGATACTTTGTACAGTTTGTAATGAATCCTTTAACTGCGGATTAAAAGTTACGCGATTCACTTCCCAATGCCATCGTTTTCCTCGTAGGGGCGCGTATAGGATGTATTGGATGGGGGAGGGAGAAAAGGAATAAATAAGTAAATCCTTCGCAAACACTGTCAAGGTCCTTTGATTGCCTTAGTGTCCAAAGCCTTCGGAATAATTTTATGCATAACGGTGCACAGAAAACATCATGATTCGGAATGACGTACATATACGTCAGGGGCATTTGACGCTTTGGCTGAGGGAGTAGCTTATATACACCGATGGCACTTAAGAGGTTAAAGTCGTATTGTAGCTTTAGCATCCAAGTTAAGTATTATTGAATTCAGTACATTATTATTGCATGAAGGAGAAGGGGAATGATGAAAATTATATATGATTGAATATTAGGTCGCAAATATTGAAAGTTTGAGAAGCACTGATATAAGGTAAACAGGGGTCTACCCGAAACCGAAAAAGAGGACAAGGGGTTTATGGCACAAAAAGTTTGGGCACCTCTGGTATAAGTAAATCACAAAATTGTCCCTATAGGTATAAGTCTTAAGACGTTTTACAGTTTACTCAGACTGAATAATTGATACTAAATACGGTATCCCATATACACATAACACTCATTCATTTACTTCTTTGAACGTTTTTTTTTTCGTATTATTTTATTTTATTTTTTATTTATTTATTTTTGTAATAATAAACCTAACGTAATGAATCCTTCTAATCCGAAAGACTATTCCTTGGCATGAACGGCTTGTTGCGAAAAATAATTAAAAATCTAGAGCAGAATTGTAAGACGTCAGAGAAATGAAGTAAAAGAAAAAAAACGATTATTGCTGTCTGTATTTCATATAGTAATGCCAGATTTTCCATCACGTATGCAAGTGTCATGTTTCATCGTAACAGTTTCAATGAAAGAAACTATTCAAGGGTCCCAATTAAAGATTTTCAAGTCAGAGACATCTGGTTTTTCCTCTTTCTTGGGTTTCTTTTGTACAACGCTAAGTACTTTCGGGCGTTCTTTTATTTCATGGTTTTAAAATGTTAGGAAATTCTTTTTGAATTTTTAAGCAAGGGAAAAAAATGAGAAACAAAGTAATTTGTTTATATATTATTGCTTTTCATATATTAATTTTGAATGAAGTATTGTTCTCTAAATAACTTTGGTATTCACTTTTTGAGGAATGAATAACAAATGATTAGGTAAAATTGCCTGCATAACTATATTTAAAATCTTCAAAATGTAAAATTTATATATATATATATATATATATATATATATATATATATATATATATATATATATACACTCATGGACAAAAAAGTTAGCGCAACAAAAAGGAGTCGTCAAAAGGGAACGAAATCTTACATACGTATTGACTACTTTGATATAAGTAAATGATTAGAAAATAAAAGAAAAAAAGATCATTTATTTCTCAGTGAAAAAGGCAAAGAAACAGAGGATTTAATACCCTGTTGAACTCCCTCTAGCGCGAGTGCACGATGCGATACGAACGGGAACTGAGGCGTACAAGTTCTGTATGATGTCTTGAGACATTTCGTTCCATATTTGCTGTAACCTTGCCTCTAGTTCCTTCAAACTCGTGGGATGCCCAACTCGCCATCCAAAATGATCCCAGATATGCATGATTGAAGACAAATCTGGGGATCGGGTAGACCAAAGAAAGGTTGAAAAAAGTGCGTAGAGAGTCTTGTGACACCCTTGCTGTGTGAGGACGAGCTTGTTGAAAAATGACTCCTGGGTGCCGTTGCAACACATGTGGATGCAGGATGTCATGGACATACCGCTGGGCTGTCATGGTGCCACGGATCATTACTAGGATGACCGTGTATTGTAAGCAATGGCACCCTATACCATTACACCAGCTGTGGGAGTGATGTGTCGCTGTAAAGCAAAGACAGTGCTGAGGCGTTCACCACGGGGTCTCCACACATGAACACGATTGCCATCACTGCTGAGATTGAATCTGGATTCGTCGCTAAAAGGACGACCTGGTTCTATTCCGCTGCAGTCCAGTTTACTCGTGCGTGGCACCACCCCAAACGGAGGCGTCGATGGGTGAGCATCAAGGGCAACACACGTAATGGGCGCCGCGATCCCAAATGTCCGTAATCACGCTGCATTTATAATCATTTACATATCTCCGTGACATGAACCTTCATCTCAATTTTCGTTACGATCCCGCAATTACTTCTTGGTGCGCTAATTTATTTGTCCATGAATGTATACATATATCGTTGATTATTAAAAATAGAAAGTTACTAAGATTCCAGGAAAATTCAAATTTATGTTTATCATTTAGTGTTTACTTCTTGCACACCCACAACTCTTTTTTTTTACACGCTAGATACATTCCTTAGAAAACCGTGCATAAATAAAAAAGAATTCATGTGACGTATGGTAAATTTGGGGATATGTTTCACACAATTTTAAAAATCGTGTAAATTGAAAAATCTCAAAATATTTTCCCAAAAAAACAGGACAAAAAAGTAATAATAAAAACCTGTTAGATATTTATAAAACAAAAACAATTCTCTCTCTATCTCTCTCATTTTTACTTAAAAAAATAATAAATGAAAACTTTTGTAAAGTGAAAATTCAGTCAATAAGTACATGCAACATATAAAAATTGAAATTGAAATTATAGGTTAGGAATAAAACTACTAACTAACAATTATTCACCGCTACTTCATAACAAGAGTGAACGTTTATTACGAACTGGATCAAAAATGCATCATTAGTAACTGTGTCGGATGTGACAATTGTCGGTTTGGATTCAAATGAAGAATATAATTTGTTATTAACGGCAACTGTTGTTTTTGTTGTTACAAACTGTTATTAGTTGCTGTTTTTTGTTTGTTTTTTGGCTTTTCAAGTTGCTTATATAATGTTGGATATCCTGCTACACAAAACTTATGATTATGTATAAATTTTAATACACACTCTGTGTCAGAATCATGAGTAAGTAAATGTAGTTCCAAACTTGTGAAGTGGCGCATTTCCGAAGGACAGAACCTGCAGCCTTCGGCTCCGTAAGCACGTAACATACAGCAAGACCAAAGGGATAACTTCAGTTCGTAGGCTATTACTGGTTTATGTAGTTATCTGCTACATTACTTCCCCACCAGTGAGTCGGTGGATAGGCGAATGAACGATATAGTTGTTATGGCTAGCGTGTGAGTTGCTGATGTTGCATCAAGTGGGTCTGACGGCTTTTGATTGCTCTCCTTGAAAGTAGACGGTCACCTTCGACTTCACCAGTATTGACTTCTTTATTATCATAAACTGTGATAAATTCGATCCAATCATCCTCATCCTAAGGGCAAACTTTTCAACTTTTTAAAAATTTGTGCTAGAAGAAAAAAATTCGCGTAAAAAGATGGTTAAATTCGTGTACCGTGTTACTTCGAAATTGTGTAAAAAATTGTTGGATACACACAATTGTGACACTCATTACTTAACTTTCACCAGTACAAAATTCTTGTGCAAAAAATGTTTGCTGAAATTCAGACTGTAACTTATCTTAAAATATGTAAACATTTTAAGATAAGATACAGTAAAAGTTCTGAGTCTTTCTGTACAACTCGATTTTCAAGTAATGGAGGGATTTGAGAATCTTTGAATCTTTGAATCGAAAGTTAAATACAACTATTCGTGGAATTTAAAAGAGAGGGAATGAGTCATAAGCTTAAATGTCACGTGACACTTTTATCGTATTTGTATTAACTTTTAATAAATTTGCTTGCAGCATTTTTTTCTGGATTATGAAAGAACAATAGAGCAATGCTTCAGTCACCTGATAGTTAATTGCCAAAAGATTCGATGACGAATGGATTCATTCTTGTGTGAAGAATACATTCCATTCTCTATTGCACATTAAATTTAAAACTGGACTTCAACGTGCTCCCGTGTGAAAGTCAACTAAAGTTATTAGTTCAATAAAAATGAAGAGTCCTACAAAAAATATTTTTTATTGCTATTGTATTATAAGCATAGCTCAGAAGTAAAGGGCAGTAAAACAAGTTATTATTTTTTCATGTATTGGTGCAGGTGACACGGTAAAGGCTGTAGAAACAATTTTTAATCGTTGAACTTTTTGTTGTTAATTCAGTGCCTCCTTAACTTTCAATATTCAATCATAATTTTTATCGCACCCCCACTCCCTCCATATAACAACAATGTATTGAATTCAGTAGAACTATACTTTGACGCTAAAACTACACCATGACTTAAACCTCTTAAGTTACACCGACGTACATAAACGCCTCGCTCAACCAAAGCGTTAATTGCCCCGAATGTATATATACGTTTTTCCGAAGTATGAACTGTTATATGCACTTATTTCCATAAAACTATTCCGAAGGCTTTGGAATGTAGTAAAAGGAACTCGATGGTGTTTGCAAAGGATTTGCTTATTTTTATTTATTTTCTCCGCCCCCCCACCTCAATACATCATATAAGCGCGCTTACGTGGAAAGTAGTGGCACTGGGGAGCAAATCGCTCAACTTTACATCGGCAGTGAAGAGATTCATTATAAACCGTACAAATTATCAAATAGAACATCCGCTATACTGGTTAGCGACGCTGACTGCTATGCCGTTGGGCCTGGGTTCGAATCCCGGAGAAGACATGGATGTTTGTAAATGTATAGTGCCTTCACGTCATGGGGTTAGTTTAAATAGCCTTCGAGCCGCAGGTCCTCTCGTGAGGTTGGTGGAAGGGAAAGAGAGGTGGGAGGCTCCTGGCCATCCCCAGGGTGTTCTCCACAACATTGGGGGTGAAATCGAGCCAAATCATTCTGTCACATGTATGATGCTCAAAGCTACGACTAAAGACAGGCGTCACTTAGCCCTCTGCCATGAGGAATTTCGTAGACCTCGATCTGGCCTTTGTCGATCAGGTGGCAGGCATTATTAACAACAACAACAGATTATCAAGATAAGAATTAATACTTGCTTATGATTTTGTATAGACAAGCCCATGAGGTTATTATTTCACATTTCCATAATTAAACTTTAACTTAGTGTTGCTAAATTGAAAGGCCCAGTAGTCCAGTGGTAGAGTATCGCGCTTCCACACTACAGATCTAGGTTCTACTCTGAGGCTGGGAAAGGTCAACACAGCCTTTCATCCCTACTACAGTGGGTAGACAAATGAGTACCAAGCTAGTTTGGGGATTTCAACACTGGGGTCTCGCTTAAGACGTACCACCTGATCAGGACATCTGCTCATGCACCTCAGCGTCCTATGGTCATGTATACTGGGATGGACACTGTAGGGCATGGGCCTTATTGGCTGTTGCACCACTGAGTTTGTTAAATTATAAAATTCTGCATTACTGAAACATTTATAAGTGTATTATATCAATGTAAATGTTTATTATGTCTGAATATATTTTGTTTACTTTCACACACACATTAAGTTAATAATTTTTTTAAAGAATCTTTTGTTTTGGATTTTTTTAATATGCTCGCATCCCCTTCGTAGAGTTATCCACCCCCTCCCTAAGTTTGAGAAACGCTGTGTTAGTTGAAAAACTTCAGGTATGAATGGGATGGGCATATTTTTGACTGGATGATTTCATGATAAAAAATCATAAAACCGTGTTTCTAATCTTTTGAATTCACTGTCAGGAGTTAACTCTCTGTCCAAGACTGTATGCTGACACTCGCGTACGTTCGAAGAAAAGGAAACAACATCAACATATCTACAGATATGCTAGAATCTAAATTCAAGTAAGAACAGCTGCCCTAAATTTTAGGTTTCAAAAAAAAGTTCACGTAAAATTCACAGTATTTGTCAGATGGCTATAAACATTTTAATGCCATTCAGAACATTGTGCTCAAGGGAAATATATACCTCAACGTTTATGGATACAAAAACCAAGTATAAGAAGAAATTGAATTCGAAATATGTAATGCGATTGCATTTAATCTCAAAAGACCTAGATTTCGATAGTTTGCGAGGGAAAAAAAGCAAGCATGCATCCCAGTTATTTAATGTAATGCATGGGTTCGAGAAATTAAGACCACAAATTAATATTATTAATGAGTAAATTATATGAAAAAATCAGATTAAAGGTTTTTTTAAATAATAAATGCAATATTTTTTTAATTGCCTTTACATAAAGTATCTAAAACAAATTGATCGATTTTAAATATTATTTTGAGATGTATTCTTCTAAGCATGTGTGTGTGTGTGGAATGGGGTTCCACGAAAACACCTTCAGTTTCTAAGGGGTTCCGTGAGTTGAAAAAGTGTGAAGACAACTGGCTGGAGGGAGTCCCGGCCACTGCAAACCAGAATATGTGGTTCATGCACGATGGTATACCTGCACATTTTTCGATGGCGGTACTTAAAAGGAGTCCAGCACGTCCATAGGAACCCGTGTTAAATTGCGCATTTTTTTTACTCTCTGCTCGAACAAAAGACTTGTGACGAATCTGTACGGAACCTCCCCACTAATATTCTTAGGCGTCTTTTTGGGGATTATAAGTTCTCGTATATTTCCAATTAACTCCAAAAAGTGAAAGGGATGTGCAAAGTAGATAGGGTATTTAAGTAGAGCGTTGTAAGTTAGCAAGTATGAAGACTAATGAGCCAGCAGCAATAGCTTCAAATTTAGAGGATTCCATTGGATTACGTTAGTGAAGCTTTATTGCTGTTATTCTACGAAATAATCTGAAAAGCGAATATACCAAGTTCTGACGAATCTGTACGGAACCTTTCCACTAATGTTCTTAGGCGTCTTTTTGGGGATTATAAATTCGCGTAAATTTCCAATCAACTCCAAAAGGTGAACGGGATATCCAAAGTATATAGGGTATTTAAGTAGAGCGTTGGAAGCTAGCAGGTGTGAAGGCTATCGAGCCAGCAACAGTAACCTCAAATTTAGAGGATTCCAGGAGATTACGTTAGTGAAGATTTACTGCTGCTATTCTACAGAATAACAAGAAAGCTGATATAGCCAGCGTTAAATATAATTTATGTACGCTTAAAATAAGCGTTATTTTAGTAAAATTAGTTAAAGTTAATGAAAGCTATAATTCGAGTGTGTTTTTCTCGGACCTCCTATTTCGTTAAACCGTACTTGATCTTGAGCATAATTATTAATTAATTTCAGAATTCGTAATTTAATTTAATATAAAAGGCAAATCCCTTTTATTTGACGTGACATAGTAATATTATATGTTAGAGTTTTTAGACTGGATACAATAAATACAAGTTATTATTATACAAAATGGCTCTTAGTGATTCTTTGCCTCAAATTAATCTTGGTGTCCAGGGTGAGACCCAGGGGGGTCTTCCCAGTGGCACCCAACGAATAAATCTCGAGTTTAGAGTCGGATCTATAATTTTCGAATAATTCCTGAGCAGTATTTTTCGGGGATGGAGAACGTGGCAGATTTCTTGAAGGATATTGATAATAACTTAACATATTGCGAGATACCCACACAACTGGCTTGTGCATATTTAAAGGGTCATCTCGCGGGACGGGCACTAGATTGGTTTGAGGTTCTAGGTTCTAGGGTTGAAGAAGACAAGGCGTCAGATTACGCGCACTTAAAGCAAGCGTTCACAGAACAGTTCCCCGTGGATAGGAATAGGACGGAACTAGAAATACGTTTTTACTCATCATCGCAAAAGCACAATAAAAAACCGTCCGATTTTGCGTATGACTTGCTCAAGATACACAAAATATGAAAGCTAGAAATGACGGAGGAAAAAATGCTAGATCATGTTATTAGTAGGTTAGAACTTCAGATTTTATATTATGTAGAGGTTCGGCATCCGCAAACCACATATAACCTTCTACAAATAATTGATATGTACTAGGAAAGGTTTCGAAGTAGAAAGATCAGGGGTTCGAGTTGGGAATTCCGAGATACAAACCAAAGCGAGAACAATCGTTCCCCTAACAGGAATTGGCAGGAAAATTGGAGGGAGACAAGAGGTAACAACAGATACTCGGACAATAGCAGATCGCGGAGGGAGTTCAATAGATTTGAGGGTGAAGGTGTTGCGGAGAATCGGAGATTCGATGGTTGACGCCAAGGTGGTCAATCTGATCATAGATTCCATAATCAAGGCAGTCGACGAGGTGGTTCGAGGAACAGTGCTTTCAGGGGTCAGAATTTTATAGATATTTAAACAGATATTTAAACTTTTAAGCGATCGATGCGATTCTGGGGGTGATCGATCGCGATGTACAGAAAATCCCCCAGATACGAAACACCCAACTATTAGGATATCCTCATTACGAATGACTCCAGTAGATTTACCTTATGTCCCCAATCTTTTAAATGAAACATTCATTGCAGAGCTTTGGGTTGATTGATTGATTTAATATTAACGTCGCACTGTTCAGCTACACGAGGGCTTTTGGCGACGGACCACGTAATTTTGAACCATGGTCAAGTGACGTGGACAACACCTGAGCTGGCACCCCCCTCTCCTAACTACCACACCACACCAACGGGAGGACGTTTCAGCTCTCGACAGATTTAACGTGCATCGCTGCCCTACACGGCGGGTCTTCAGTGATACTGGGATCGAACTCGTGACCAGGCAAGCCACGATCCGATACCTATACCACTCGGCTACCGCGGCCACGCAGAGCTTTGGGACACGGGAGCGGAGAAATCCTTTATATCAGAGGAGGTCTATGGCAGATATTTTTCGTATCGAATGCGTCAAAAGACGACAGATAGAATAGTAACGTCCCAGGGAGCGCCGTGTTGTCACTTAAGTAGGGTCGAATTACAGATTAGGATCCGAGAATTCCAGAAAACCTGGGAATTTCACATTCTTAACAATATGCAGTACCAATGCATTTTAGGCATTGATTTTATGAAGGAGTCAAAATTGACTTTAGATTTCGATCAGAAATCTCTGTTCATTCCAGATGACCAAATTAAGCAGTTGCCAAAAGTGGAAAAGCCGGTCGAGATTGATTTATCAGATACAAGTGAAGTGGCAAAATAAAAAAATTGAAGGATTTATTCGATGGTTTTAAAGGGCTATTTTCAGACCAGCTGGAGTTAACTCATGTTTTATACCATGAAATCGATACTGGGGACCAGGGGCCGGTAGTGTCAAGGCCCTACCGCTATGACAGGGTCAAACAAGGAATAATTGACTATCACATTGAGACAATTTACAGGAGGGTACAGTTCATCCTATTCAATCCCTATACGCGTCACCGGTGGTTTTAACGCGCAAAAATAATGGCCTTCCTCCAGATTCTCCAGAGGCGTATCGATTCGCGATTGACTATCGCAAACTCAACGCCATCACTAAATACCCGCGATATCCATTACCGGTGATTGATGACCTGATCACAAATATACCACATACCGGGATTATTTCGACATCGGATTTAAAATCGGGCTACTTTCAATTGGTGATTAGTCCGAAAGATATGGAGAAAATCGCGTTTATAACAGGCAATGGCACCTTTGCATTCCTCAGAATGCCATTTGGCCTTTCAGGGGTAGCGCCAAATTTTCAAAAGGCCATAGACATTATATTGAAACAGGTTATTGGCCGTTTCGTGATGGTTTATATGGACGATGTTATTATTACATCTCCATCGTTTAATGAACACATAGATCATTTGAATCAGGTATTTACATTGTTGCGAGACGCAGGGCTAACACTCAATAAAGACAAATGTCACTCCGCACGTGACAAATTGAAGTATTTAGGTCTCATAATCAGTAAGGAAGGTATTGAACCCGACAATAGTAAGGTCAGGGCAATCACAGAAATGGAACCCCCTAAAAAATAATAGGGAAGTGTCGACGTTTTTAGGGATGGCGGGGTGGTATCAGAAATTTATACCCCACTATGCAGATATATGTGAACCATTATATTGGTTAAAGAAAAAGGGGGCTAAATTTAATTTGTCGACGGAAGCAAAGGATGCTTTTAATAAAGTAAAACGAGTACTAACAGATGCGCCAGTTTTGCAGTTGCCGAATTTTCAGGAACAGTTTAACTTATTTACGGATGCTAGTGGGTGTTCGGAATTGGTGCTGTGCTGAATCAAAATCACAGACCTATTGCATTCGCGTCTAGAACCCTGAAAAAGGCCGAAAGAAGCTATACAGTTACAGAACGCGAATGTTTGGTGGTGATATGGGCATTAAATAAGTTTAAAACTTATTTTAGATCACTACCGGTGAAGGTAATTACAGATCCCGCGGCATTAACAAAGCTAACGAATGGGAAGAATTTATCAAGTCGCATGATTATATGGGCACTCAAGTTATTCGAGTTTAACATTGAATGGGAACATCGAACCGGGGTCCAAAACGTTGTCGCGGACGTTTTGTCTAGGAATCCAGTAGGCAATATGGATTGATCACAAATTTTGTGCGCAGCTCTTCGAGCCTTAGCCTTAAACTCCAGAGAGCAACTCATTCGAGAGCAAAGGGAAGATCCTGAGTTAGGAGACATCTATCGTTATTTAGAAAATCCAGACGATGCTTCCGTTAATGCAACTGTATGCGATAATTCTCGTCCCAGGATTTCAAACTTATAGATGGTCTACTCTTTTACGCGAAATATTCTACAACTCTTGGAGAACTAAGAGTGTGTACATTCCTAAATCTCTTCGTGAAGCAATAATGCAAGAATTTCATGATCTGCCATTAGCAGGCCATTTAGGAAAGAGGAAGACCTATTTAAAATTGTGTGACACATGTTATTTTCCGTATATGAGGAAATATATATTTGAATATGTATCAACCTGTGACCGGTGTCAAAAATTTAATTATAAAAATGCGCTACCAGCTGGTCGATTAATTCCGATAGTATCGAATTACCCCAATGAAATCGTAACGTTAGACTTATTAGGCTCCTATCCCGCATTCCGACCCGAAAGATATAGATTTCTATTGGTAATAGCTGACCACTTCACTAAGTGGAGTGAGCTTATTCCTTTACGAAAAGCTTCGGCCCAGGCCATAGCTAACGCCCTTTTTGAAAATTATATTTCACGTTATGGAGTTCCGATTTCTTTGATTAGTGATAATGGCCCCCAATTTTTATCCGAGGTCTTTGAACACCTAAGCCACAGGTTGGACATAAAACATATTAAAACGGTAACATATCGGCCGCAGGCAAATTTAACGGAAAGAGTTAATCGCACCTTATTGCAGATGATAGCTTGTTTTGTAGAAGAAAATCACGAAAACTGGTACCGATTTCTTCATGAGTTCGCTTTCACGCTGCGCACATCAGTTAACGAGATGACAAATAAAACTCCGGCATGTTAGTAAATTAATAAATGTCACAGAGGGTGATGAATATGTGGGAAGAAATATTGAGAAATTATTCGTTGAGGCACGGCAGAATATGCGGAAACAACATAAGACTTGGGAAAAATACTATAATCAGAAAAGGAGAGAGGTTAACATCAAAGTAAATGATTTGGTGTTGGTACAAACTCATTTTCTGAGTGCTGCGGGTAGGAGAGTGGTCGGAAAGTTTATGCCTAAGTTTGAAGGGCCATATAGAGTGCTGGAAATTCGAAATAACAATTTGAGCATTTGGAAGAAGGGAAAAAGGGTCACAGTTAATATCGACCAGGTGCGAGTGTACCATCCAAGACAGTCGGACACAATTAGTTTGGATAGTCATGTTGAGACACTATATGAAGGACAGAGGTCTAGTAATGGGTCGAGTAGATCTCTCCCAGAAAAATCCAAAAGATCTAGGAAAACCTCGAATGAGGAGAGTAAGGGTCGTAAATCAAATAAGGGAAATGCCGGATGGGAGGATCCGAGATTGAAGCGTAAAGTAGGATCAAATGGGTCAGTGGACAGGACGGATAAAAAGCGGTCCAAAATATGCAGGAAATGATCTCTGCAAGGGTCCGATCATGGGGACCAGAAAAGACCAACCCCTGAACCAACACAGGGGGTAAAGAGAACAATTCCATCCTCGGTATCATCCAGAAAGTATAAATATAGAAGACCTAATAACCCTTCCCAGGGTTCACAATCCATTGCAGGTCCCTCACATCTAATAGATGCCAGGCAGGTCAAGCCACCTACAGAAGGGAGCAAGTAAGGAGCGAGTGTCCAATATGACAGGGCCCGGGAGACCAGGACAACTCCGAACGGAGGATTGATTGATTGATTGAATATTAACGTCGCACTGTTCAGCTACACGAGGGCTTTTGGCGACGGACCACGTAATTTTCCGAACGGAGGAAACAATGCAGTTGAGAGGAGACCAGTCCGGTCTAGACAGGCGACAGCAGTGAGACCTTGTCCTTACTACTTACGGAGCCGAGTAAAAGAGCCCGAAGGAATACCAGAGGAGCAAATGAGCAATGGAATCGACGGTATCCCGCAGAAAAACCTCAAGAGAAGGAGCCTCAGTATGGAAGCCTTAGAAGGAGATCCGGTGGATAGGAGCGAATAGAGGACAAAAAAAAATCAGGTTGTATCGTTTTTTTCTCTCTTTTCGAACAAGTGGTCGGAAGAATTATTGCAATGAAGCAAGTTATGGGCGGATTTTTAAAATTTAAGAAGCCAAGCAAAAGTGGACACTACAATGAGTGTGTTTTTCTTGATGAGAAAAATCAGCTTTTGTCTTAATTTTTTTTGTATAAATATGGAGAAAACATTTTGTTTACTTCTATGTATGACTTTGCTAAGATGCGACAATTCCTTTGGTTATTTGTTTTAATGGTTTATTGAAAAATGTTTTGAAATTGTATGTATATGTATGTGCATATTTTTCTCACATCTGGTGGCTTGGGACGCGGTGTAGTTAGGTAGGGATAACATTTAACACTAAAAGGCGCAGCATGCATGGAATGGGAATGTTAAGGAGCCAGATGATTTAATTAATGTATAAGAAAATGTTATGTAAAATGTAAATGAATTTGTACATACAGTAGATGTTTCTTTCTTCAAACCACTTAAAGAAGTTTTCATTTCAGAGTAGCCGACCCTGAACATTGTATAGAGGGGGCGAATCAACTGTAAGAAAGAATAAGTGTGTATAGTTTTTTCATAAGTAGTTAAGTAAATCACACAGGCAGGTTTTTCTTCACTTCCGTGGTTTTTTCCTCGCCTCTTAGCCAAATGGGTGTGATCTAGCGAAATATTAACTTGTAAACGTTACGTCAAATATAAGGAAGTTTTTCGTCGCAATGCTTTTTTATTTCCCTTAGGAAGGAGAATTTGTAAAGTATCCGTTTGTTAGATATATATTAAAGTCGTCGAGACTATAAATCAAGTTTAGCAATTAGTTACGTAATTTATTTTCAGGCCATTTGTGACCTTCGAATAAATCCCGTTTTCTTTTTGGAGGGGATTGTGACGAATCTGTACGGAATCTTTCCACTAATATTCTTAGGCGTCTTTTGGGGGATTATAAATTCGCGTATATTTCCAATCAACTCCAAAAGGTGAACGGAATATGCAAAGTAGATAGGGTACTTAAGTCGAGTGTTGTAAGCTAGCAGGTATGAAGGCTATTAAGCCAGCAACAGTAACCTCAAATTTAGAGGATTCCAGGAGATTACGTTAGTGAAGATTTATTGCTGCTATTCTACGGAATAACAAGAAAACTGATATAGCCAGCGGTAAATATAATTTATGTACGCTTAAAATAAGCGTTTTTTTAGTAAAATTAGTTAAAGTTAATGAAAGCTAATAATTCGAGTACGTGTTTTTCTCGGACCTCCTATTTCGTTAAACCGTACTTGATCTTGAGCATAATTATTAATTAATTTCATAATTCGTAATTTAATTTAATATAAAAGGCAAATCCCTTTTGTTTGACGTAACATAGAAATATTATATGTTATTAGAGTTTCTGATATTTGAATTGATAGAATAAGTACAAGTTATTACTATACAAAATGGCTCTTAGTGATTCTTTACCTCAAATTATTCTTGGTGTCCAAGGTGGAACCCAGGGGGTTCTCACAGACGCTTTTTGTTTTTTTTCATTATTTTTAACAATTTTGCTTTTTTTGTGATCTCAGATGCTTTTGTTGGGCTGCATGAATCCTACTTATATCAAGTTTTTTGAAGCATGACACACATTTATGACTTGATTCAATATCACGATGTTTTAAGATAATTCATTTTTCTACATGACTCATATTCAACTTGCAATAGCCATATTTACCCCTAATTTTAAATTCCACAAATGTATATCTTGGAATCACTGACCATTTGGTGTTATTAACTGACTCATTTGGGTCATGTAAATATTTTCTTAATAACATAGGGTCACCTAGATCTCTAAAAATTGGCTTCATTTAATTCATTATGGTATATAGCCCGTGTGTATGTGTTTATGATGATAGTGCCTTTCGTTACATTCGGCTTCTGTCTTTTGAAACTTGCACCAGGCATTTATAATCTTAAGATACAGTTCATTTTAAGGGCTCTCGTTTGAAAACAGAAGAGGAAAAACAGCCCAAACAGCAGTTTTCATGCGGTGTAAATCATTGATATTATTTTTAATAGTCGTACTATAATATCTTTGAATTTTTGGTATTAACATATTGGTGAGTCACGCGTTTACGACCACTTAGTCTTTTTTCATCACTTAACTTTTTTTCTGCTTCGCTTTTAAGATCCAAAAGACTTGTACCCATACACTTTTGGATAAGCCCAATACACTCTAATGTTTCCACTTGAACATTACACGGATTCGCGCTCATCAGAAACCTATGCAAGGGGAAACACAGCTGCTTCTAGAAGAGTTCATTCGATGCGCGTCAAGGAGTAGCTTCATCTATGAAAATAAATAAAAATGCTTCTAATTATAATATTTCCTCGTATCATATATCATTTTAAACAGAAATATTTGAACTTTTAGAAAATATAAAAAGTGAAAATTGATAATTTTTTGAAAATTCAACTTCTGGACCCTCTTAACTATCTTCATGCTACTTATCTCGGGAGGGGATTTGGAGGCGGTGGATCAATTGCTTGACCTCCACTCTCCCCAGAACCTCAATCGCTTGGATTCCACTGGGGTATCCTGAAATCGGTTGTGTTTGAGACGCCGGTGGCTATGGTGGAGGATCTCACGCCACTGCCCATCGTCGTTTCAGCTGACATCGCCAGCACATTCGATTTGTTTTAACGCTCCCGACAATCCTTCGTCTGAAATAATAACAGAGTATATAGCCTGAGAATGTTTTATCATTCTACAGCTGGTTTTTTTCTAAACATTCCTGTTTAGGGGGTCTCTTTCGGTATGCGTTCTATTTTGACATTCTGAATGCGAAATGCAAATAAGGTTATAATTAGTAATACGAAAATCACCAATTTTTAAAAATAACAATTTTTTGGAAAACCGTTATCCTCCTGTTGCACCTCTTTCCCTTTCTCCCATTTAGTGTGGTAAAAATACTGCTTTTTTAAATTGCTAAGATCTTCCTCTATTTTCCAATAGCCAACCAGAGTTTTTGATAAATTACCCTATTTTATTGATAGCAACATATAGGGCAAGAATTTTGATTCATGTGCATATGTACAAGAAATATCTTATTTAAAAATCGAATATATTAAGTTTTTTTCATTTCAAATCTCAGTATGTTTTTCTAGTACTTTGTCACTACTTCTGCAAATTTCTAAAAACTTGATCCAAAATTCTGTATAGTATAAGAAAAACACATGAAAACCTGTGGAAATTCTTAAAGAAATGCTTAAGTTTTCAAAAATATATGAATGCTTCTTTTATGAAAATACTTACAGTTACTGCAAATAGATAATTAAATATTTTGTGAAAGGGATACATTATTCCCAGCTTTTTTAACACAAGTTGTGTGTGTGATTAAATATTCTTCTTTTTTCCTTTTTTTAAAATTTGTTGGTGATACCCTTAACATTAATATCACCGAAACTTAGCACACAGGAAAGTATGTGTATATTCTTTACTATGGTACAAATAATTTTATCAAGTATTATTACGGAATTTCGAACACTTATCTACAATGAAAAATTCTCTTAATCTTAAGTGTAAGTGTGTGTATTTCATTAAAGAAATTTGTTCACTTATTCTGTAATACTTAAAAACCTTTTCTAGAAATTTCTTGAGATTACTGTGAAACTCTGGAATTTTCCATTGATATAAATCTGCACTGATTACAAGAAAAACGCACATTATCTCATTTTCTTAACTTTACCCTCCATATGCAGCAAAACACAAGTAAATGTTGCTTTCTCTTATATGGCCTTTTTTTATTGAATGCGCACAAATGAAACCTTAATGACTACTTTCGTTTTTTAAGAGGAACCCTCACAACTGAATAGTTTAATCAAAGTAAAACTGCAACGCCTAAACAATTTGACTAAACAGTTCAGTCCTAGAATCACTGACTGTATACACTTGGCTTAAATCAGAAAGAAAAGAAATAGATATAAAAGGAAAAAGAATTATTTACAACACTCGGGCAAATACCTGGTGAGCTAACAGTTCGTTTAAAACTTCTTAAAAAAGGAAAACAAAAGATAAAGAAGTGTATAGTCTGTACAAAAAAGGAGCTTACAAAGAAACAGGGTTTTTTTTTTGTTTTTTAGCAGAAAAACATTTTCAGTTTAAAAAATGGCATGTATAAATTGTACTAACAGGTGACAGATTAAGCAAAATCACGTAAATTAATATTGTGATAAACAAACCGTGATATACAAGGATTTTCCATTCCCTTTGAGATCATTCATTACCCAATCGAGTGTTGTTGGTGAAGTTCTGTTTGAGCTGAGAGTCAGTAACTGTTGCGTTGCGAAAATTTCACACGACGAAAGGAATGACAACGAAGAATGGGCCCACATATCGTGTACTGGAATAGTGAAGCTTATGAAATGATTCGAAGAAACTGGCTCTTCAGAGAATCAGCCATGATGTAGAGGGCCGAATTATTGAAGTGAACATTACTATAAATGAATTAGTGGTGGAATAGTTCACGAGGAATGAAAGTGCTCGCAAAAATAGAAGGATATTGTGCGTACCTCACTTAACTATTCAACATATCTTACTCGAGGTATTGCATATCTATCCCTAAAAGTTACAATCACTGCAGTAGTTACAATCGGGGGACACATTGGCCGTGTGTTTACGGCACCTGTGTAGAGTGAAGTACACTTTACTCTGCACAGGGATGTCAACACTCAGAACTTTAGTTTATGGGCGATGTCGAAACCTTGTGAATACACAACGAAGTCACTATAAAGCTCATAGTCTGGTAAGGCTTCACCTCATCTTTCATTTTCAAACCATTCTCCTTTAAAGAACCATGTATCAAATTGGGCTGAAAACGTTTACAGGATTCGCTGAAAGATATTTCCCACTTTTGCATGACAAAGTCGTGCAAGCATTAAATCAAAGAGGTGCATTATTTGCAATATGCTTTATGCAGGATGGTGCATCGCCATACTATACCAATCCAGTAAAATGATTCATATTGAATGATTTTGGTGAAGAAAGGTTGATCAATCGAAACTGCAAGATGGCATTGCTATTACGTTCACCCGACCTCACTGCGGTTGACTTCTGATTTGGGGGCTATTTGAAGTCCCTGAGTATCATTCATCCCCTTTAAAAATAGCCGAACCCAAACATTCTATTTGTTGGGAGGTTTCTGCAATTCATTCTGACATGTTACATTTGGATGTAATGGAAGTTGTAAGTCACCTTAGATGTGTTCTTAGTAGTCTCCTGAACATGTTGAACATTTGTTATTACAACAGTAAATGAATAGAACACACTCTGCTGTCAAGTTCATTGTACTTCGCGTCGTTAGCACCATCCAATGGTGATATATATATATATATATGCAACATCGTAGGCCGGCGTTGGTATATTCGTTTATTTACACAGAGTTTCACAGAAAACATCTTCAGAGTTGGACGTACATCTTTTTATTTGACATGACACATCAAAGGCGCTACGACAGCACATAAGCATACGCTCACACAAATACACTAAGCTGCAGATATTTACACATATTAAAGACAACGAGCTGGAGACAAAAACCGTGACGATTACAAGGTGAAAACAAAGAGGGCGATCACAAAACGCGCTGCAGCCCGCTGGCTACATGTTTACCAAGAGAAGAGTGCGGGGGCTTTCCAGATCTTGGCATTTATAGCCGGCAGCGATAAGAACTCTGATTGGTTAAAAAATGTGGGTCATGGCATTTCGGAAACTAGTTGATTACGATTAAGACTAAACGTTAGTTTTGAACCAAAGAATTAAAGCTTGTTTAAATATTTTTAAAAAGAGTTAACTAAAATGATGCTAGAGGGCATTATTACACACACACACACACACACATATATATATATATATATATATATATATATATATATATATATATATAT